>JAQQSK010011330.1:0-12317 GCA_028658325.1 Potorous gilbertii | reverse complement strand
TGGGTAAGGGGACAAATGGGGAGAAAATTTTGGAACCCAAAATCTTGTGAAAATGAATGTAAAAAGTAAAATAAATGTATTTAAAAAAAAAAAGAATGATAACAAATACAAATCAAACTGGGAGGGGAAGATCCTAAGCTTCATCAACATCTTTGTCTCAGTAATAGTTGTAGTAGTAGTAGTGGTAGTAGTAGTAGTAGTAGTAGTAGTAGGAGTAGGAGTAGGAGGAGCAGCAACAGATGCAGTAGTAGTAGCACAAGAAGAAGAAGAAGAACAAGAACAAAGAGGAGGAGGAGGAAGTGAAAGAAATAGCAGTAAATATAGGGAAAGAATTCGGGCAGGCAGTGGTATTTTGGCTGAGCTCTGAAGGAAACTTGGTAAAATGAGCTGGGGAAGAAAATGGCAAACCGCTCCAATATCTTTGCCAAGAAAACCTCAAAATGAGTTTGTGAAAATTGAGACACTACTCAAACAACTCAACAGCAGCCCCAATAGTAAGGGAATGGCAGGAATCTGTGATAATTGGTACAAAGATGGGGAGATAGGAGATGGAGTGTGATGTGCAAGGAAAAGAGAAAAGATGAGATTGACATGAAGAGGAGTAATGTATAATGAAGCTAGGAAAGTAGATCAGGACAGATTGTGAAGGGCATTAAATAACAAAGAATTTTGCATTTTATCCTAGAAGTGATAGACAAGAGTTATGTGTGTTATTTTGCTAGGTACCTTGAGACTATATTAAAAAAAATAGAATAAATTACAGACTAGTAACTTACTTCATTTGCAAAATAGGAAAAGAAGGTATTATCATTAATTCTTGTCAGTCTAGATTAGAATCCAGGTCCTCTGTCATTGACATTTTTACCATATTGTATCTTTTAATGATATTTAATCTCATAGAATCATAGAGATAGGAGGAACCTGAAGTTGTTTTAGCCAACAGTGCCATTTTACAGTGAGGAAACAGAAGTCTTGAGAAATAGTCACTTGTTCAGGTCAAACAGCTCACTAATGGCAGATCTGGGACTCAGGTTTGAAAATTCTCATCTCAACATGTCACCTCTTGTCCAATCCATGATATATTACAAAATGTTTTGGAGAAGAATTTCAACTTATGGATGCTTAACTAAAACATAGTGGTTAACCTTCTGAGGTCTGACCACCCCTGGTTATGTGATTTCCATTTCAGAATCATCACACAAAACCAATGAAATGATATTTACATCCAGAGTGAGTGATAATACCTAGGCAATATTTTATCTTACCAGAATTGTATCTCCTTCTACCAAGTCCTATCATCAGCCTTCTCATCCCTCACCAGAAGAAATTAAATCTTGGTTTTCCATTAAGTTCAGTCTTACCAAAGAGCCACATTTTGGTTTACACATCAAATTTGAAAACTCATATTGGTTTTATAGAATTTCAGCTGCTTCAGTGCATGTCTTTCTGGCTTAATGTGGTTTGAATAAAATAGTTTTGTGCTCTTTATTATTTTGTTATTATATCTTTATCATTCATCATTAAGATCATATAGAGGTCTGCCATGTTATGTCTATTCCAAAGTGTTTTTTTTAATAAAAATATGTAGCCAAGAAGATATTGGCATATAAGTAGAGGGAGAATCAAATGGATTCTCAAATCTGTTTCCAATTCCTGATCTGAGAGATATTCTCTATGAATATAAAAATCCAGAGAAAATTACTCATTGCACAACATCCATATTGGAAAGCTTTGCTTTTAAAAAATATTGAAATGGATAAAAATAGAACCAATGGCATCAAAGAAACATTTGCTAGCAACTATCAGGTTGGTGATTAACCAATCATTTTTCTATCAATCCATTGACAATTAAAGTGCTAGGATGCCATCAGGGATGCAGGAAAAATATAAAACATACACCCTGTCCTCATGAACATTCAATCTAGTTGGGGAGACAGTGCATGAGAACTGAAGAACAATAACAGAGAGTATATTATTTCATGAATTATATGTTATATAGATGATCAACCTGTTAGAAGGAAAGTTATTGTGTGTTACAATGGTAGATGAAGACTTAAGAGAGTCATAGAACCTAAGAACCTCAGAGTTGGAATGAACCTTGGAAATCATCTGTCTGAAACTCATATTTTAACAAAAATCTCCTTTGTCACATAGTTGCCAAATGGTCATCTAACGTCTTGGTGATTCCCAGGGAGCAGGAACCAACTACGTCCCAGCATAGGTCATATCCCTTTGGTACAACCCTATTAGGAAGATTTTCCTGACATCAAGGTGAAATATGTTTCTAGCTTCTTTCCATTCATCTTGTTTTTTGTTCCTGAGGTCCACTAGAATAATTCCAATCTCTTTGACACGTGTCAATCATTTGGTACTTTGAAGCAGCTACAATCCCTCACTCTCCCACAAAATCTCTTTGCTAATAACATCCTTAGTTTGTTCTGTTAAATCTGTATGGAATGTCTAATAATTTCAAGGTTTTTACCATCATTGTCACCAACCCCAAGCATAGTTTATTGAAAGATGTCGCTCAGTGTGGTCCATATTGGGATTTTCAGCTCTTTGGTTTGGAAACCATGCTTACATTAATGTAGCTTAAAATACAAAAGTTGGATTTGAAATTGGTGAGTCTTGAAAGATGAGTAGATATTGGATAGACAAAAGAGAGACTGGAAGCAATTCTGGGCAGAAGGTACATGGCAAAGTGGGCATAGTCAGGAAGAACTTGAATTTCAAGTAGATATGGGTTCCAGTTCTGCCTCTAACATTGAGGCAGTCT
The DNA here is from genome assembly GCA_028658325.1 of Potorous gilbertii. NCBI lineage: Eukaryota > Metazoa > Chordata > Mammalia > Diprotodontia > Potoroidae > Potorous > Potorous gilbertii. Next base: position 9,541 of record JAQQSK010011330.1, on the reverse strand, counting down.
AATATTGATTAATTCTGTGTCCATGAATAAATCATCTATCACCTCTGGGTCTCAGCTTTTCCATCAATAAAATAAGAGGTCTAGACTAAATGGCTTCTGGAATCATTTCTAACTTAAGATATCTGATCCTATGATACTATGACTTCTCAGAACATTAATTTACTCATCTATAAATAGTATCTAGTAATATCTGTAGTACTTACTGAACATGTTTATTGTGAGTCTCAAATGAAAGTATAGAAAGTACTTTGCAAACCCAAAAACATTCTAGAAATTCTAGTTATTTTCATTATCCTTTCATCATCATCATCTTCATCATCATCATAATTACGAGGTATGTTCTGAGGTGAGGGAAGGTACTAGCTTTAAATAGAGAATGATTTCTATTGGGATATAAGAGGAAATGAGATTTGTTTACTTAGAAATGTTCTAGGTTATGGAAGAATGTGAATGAGAGGAAGAGGAACTGACATTTTTGTGGTTGGCTAAAAAGGACTATGGAAGCTTCTTGGGCAGAAGAGTAACACAATGAAAATAAGGACATAAAAGACTATATGGCTATGCAATGAAAGATAATTGGAGGTGGAAATAGACTGCAAGGAGTAGACTGAAGAAATCCTTCAAATGTGAAGTAAAAGAAGGGCTTGAATGAATGTGATGGCAGTGAAAATTTGAAAAAAAGGAATGACTATTGATTATCAACATTTTTCCATTTAAAACATGTTTTATAATCACATTGATGGAGTATCATTTTTAATAAAAATGATTTTTAATCAAGCACCACTTTCTTCAGGAGACCTTCTCTATTCTCTCCATCAGCTACCACCTTCCCCACTAAGGGGAATTATTAGATTTGTATTTGTAATTTGTACCAATAAATCAATAAAATATTAAGAGCCTACAATGCTCCAGACACAGTGCTAGGTGCTGGAGATACAAAAAGTGGCAAAATACAGTTCCTGCCCTCAAGAAGCTTACAATCTAGTGGGATAGACAAAATGCAAACCAATGTATACAAAGTTAGCAATATACAGCATAACATAAATGGGAAATCATTTAAAAAAAGAAAACAATCTGTTTTTGGGCAGTCTCTTATTTAAGGGGAGGAACTCTTGTTCTTACTTTTTGTTGTATTCCTGGCATAATTACTCACACTTAGTAAACATTTAATAAATTATCCTTGACTGATTGTATCAGGTTCTTGAGGTTCAGAAAGTTTGGTCTTAAGTATTGTTTATCTTCCATAAAGATCACAAAGTCTTGGGAGAATCTTACCAGGGTACCCTTTGGGTAAGACTTTATAATGTTTCAGGAGAAATCATAGAATATATGATCCTATATGTACAGTTGGAAGAGATTGGTTTGTTTTGGAATTTAAGTCATCTTGAGGATGGAACTTCCATCTGAGTTTCAAGGCAACAAACAGAAGTGAAGAAGAAAGATTTAGACTTAGGTCATTGATCATGCCAACCTAGGAGTAGGACCCAGAGAAAGATGAGCATGGCAGACATGAACTGGATGGATCCGAAACCAGGCTAATTGGCAGTTAGGGCAAATGGTAAGGGTGATTCTAGCCATGTCACTTAAACTCTTTGTGCCTCAGTTTCTTAATCTATAAAATGAAGGGATTAGAGTTGTAATCAAATCATTAGATTAGATTCAATGACTTCTCATGTCCTTTTCAATCAATATTATGCCACAAATTAAGGAATAAATGAAAATATTTATGGAATAATTGTCCTAAGTACTGTGCTGTGTTTGATACCATGATCTTTTTAAGGTGCTAGACAGAGTTTAGGGTCTAATCAGAAGTGAAAAATAACTGACCTAAACATTTTCTAAACATGCTTTCTTCTTAGGCTGGGTGCAATGTGGGTGGGGTGATAAAGGGACAGTAAAGTTATAATAATCCCTAGTGTATCCCAACAGCTTTCAGTTTTTCTTCTCTTTCAGCTAGAAAACCTCATATTTACGTTTCTCCATATTTTGACTTGAAAGAGAGAGATACATCTTCTGAATCATGGCATATTAATAAATGAGAAAGATGGAAAGGAAGAGATGGAAAAGAAAATGACCACGTGTTAGTATAAAAGCCCTGCACACTTTACTCAGGGTTGGCTATTCTAGATAAATAAAAACCATGGTGCTATATTACTTATTCCCCCTAGAGAGAGTGTTGAATCAATTGGGTCAACATTCCTGGGCTCCAGTTCTGCTTGACTGGATGGTCTTCAAGGTCTCTTCCAGCTCTAAATCTATAGTCTCAAAATCCTGTGACTAATGCAATTTATCATTTGTAGGTCATGAATGCAAAACCAGATGAACTTTTTTCTAGTACCTAGATTTTTTTGTATTTAAACTGACATATTAAATAGGCATGGACCTTGTTGCTTTCTGGGTTACAAGAGAGTTCTCTCAACTGCCCCAAATTGCTAGTTAGTTTAATTGAATGACACATATTAGAAATGTACTATGTGAAAAGCCCTACCCTAGACTCTGATCATAAACAACAAAATAGGAAACAATCCTTGACTATAAGAAGCTTACATTAGAAACAATTCAGTCCAATTTTCTTATTTTAAAATGAGGAAATGGAAGCCCTAAGAAATGGAAAGAATTGCCCATGTCCAATGCTTATTAAGTAACCATGGGAGACAATGATAGCTTACATTTATATAACTTTTTAAGCCTTGCAAAGCTATTCAAATCTATTATCTCATTTGATATTTCAAATAACCCTTTGAAGTAGGTCTTATTTCTACTTCATTTTATAAATAGAGAGAGAGAGAGAGACAGAGAGAGAGAGAGAGAGAGAGAAGAAAAAGAAGGCAAAGGAGAAGAAAGCAAAGAAGAAGAAGCAGAAGAAGAGGAAGAAGAGGAAGAGGAGAAGGAAGAAACAACAGTATGTGCTTACTAGTTTCCAGGCAGTGTGTACTACGTTACTCCTGAAGATACACATATAAGCAAACAAGTTAATCCTTACCCTCAAGAAACTTGCATTCTAATGAAGGAAGACAATTCATAAAGAGGAGATATGGGGAGAGAAGATGGGGCAAGGTTCCTGAAAAGAAGATGGAGAAGTCTAGAGAAAAAGTTAAGCCTTGAGCAAAGTGATCATGCTAAAGAACTCATGGCATGTCATTTGGGGATACAGACCCACTATTTCTAAAAGTGGGTCTCACAGCAGATCTCAGTATTGGGAAGGTGACTTGTGGGGAGATGAAAAAGTGAGTCAAGATGGTAGTAAAGTGAGAGAATTGAAGCACAAGGAAATTATTGGCCTTTCCCAAGGACACTGAATTAGTAAATGTTGAATATGAGATTTTAAACCCTGGTACTCTGCCCCTCTGACACCAAAGGCAGAACTGCTTCCATTGTTCTTTTCCACTCACCTTTACATATATATAATTTGCTCTATAGCAATGGAAGACATGATTATGAGGCAGTTTTTGGATCTACTGGATGCCTTCTCTGTCTTCTAATGTAAGATGTGGAAGACCTGAGTTTTTCCTTGAAATTAGATTTCAAAATACAGAGTAATAAGATGCATGTAACATATACATAGGGAAATAAATCGAGCTTGAAAATGGTATAGAAAACTGAATAAAGCAACAGCACAAGAAGAAGGTAATAGGAACTAAGGAAGAAGTTTTTATATTCTAATATTTAATATTTTTAGGCTATGTATTCTATTATGTTGCATCCAAAATTTTAAAAAAATGTATCAAAAGTTTGCATTACATGACAATGCTCAGTCTTGAAAATCTTCTGAGTGCCTAATGAAAAACTCTTTTGATAGACTGACATTCAGTAAAGTTAGAATCTCTAGAGAGATAAGTCATTTTCTTATTTCCATGCACTACTCACATTCATCATATCTTTTCCAAACATTGCTCAATTTCAGGCAAGATCTATTTTCACCTTCTTGTAGAAATGATTCTTTGGATGCATGAGTAGCATTATTTATCACTATTGGCAACATTGTGAAGTAAAGAGAAATATGGGGTTTTTTTGCATGATTTCCAAGGAAATGTGACCTTAGCTTGAGAGAACACGTCTAAATTGTGCAACTAATGGTCATTAGATAATGTATGGTAGATAATGTATGGTCATTTAATTTCTCTGTAGCTGACTGAGAACAGGGGCAAAGATGCTAAGAAGGTTCACTTTCTATAGTATGTTTTTTCATTTTTCTTTTTACACGAATGCTATGACAATGAATGAATGGTCCCTGAAGGTAAGAACTGTTTAATTTTTGTCTTTTTATCCTCAGTTCCTAGTACAGATATTTAATCAATGCTGGTGTGTAAACTTACATTGTTGTTTCTGTAGTAGTGGTTGTTGTTGCTGCGGTTATTGTAGTTTCCCATATCAGACCTGACTATTATGGCTACTTTCAACTTTAGTATTGAAAAGACTTGGGGTATTTTATTAATTTGTTGAAAGACAAAATGTTATACACTAGAACGCAAATATCATCATCCATTTGGCTTGTTAAAGACATGGCCTTATCCATCCTCAATCCCCTCTTCCCCCCAATACCAAATAACTTTGTGCATGAGCAACTCTGTGATCAACTGATTCTTACAGTTGGGTTTTCTTTTCCCATAGATGTTTCTCCTCTTGCCTAGAGTCTGAGCTTATTAAAAGGATGTGCGTGCAAATGTCCACAGGTGCTGAGTCTACAGCATAATGTAGCGTAGTTGGTCACGCAAATGGATAATACAGGAGCGTATCTAACTATACATGCATCTGCAAATAATTGCCCATGGCTGCTGACATTGAGTCAGTATTTGTGTATTGAGCCATGTGAATAATCTCTCCACTTAACCATTTCCAGACTTAGTTACTGAGTAACACCTACATTTTCTGAACCCTCCCCCACTGTAATAAGGCCCCACATCCCTTTTTACATATCTTTCACTTTAATTCTTCTGTCCAGGTCAAGACTAAATGATACAACTACTTAACTGAGCCAACTTCACCAAGGAGGAAAAAGAGCAATATCGTGGAAAATAATCCTGGTGCTTCGGTGAGAAGTTTCTCCACCAAGTGCAATTATAGATGCTATGCTCACTTAAAAACTTGGAATGGGCACAATTTTGTATCGAGATGTCAGTCTAACCCATAAATCAAAATGTAGGCATATCTTGGTACATTTTAGTCACATACTGAATGGACTTTGAATCATTCATTTTCTTCAAATATTATCTTAGAAAACTAAGCAGACAAAAACAAAGAGATCAGGAAGAAATACACACATTGCTACATTATCAATCGTTCTAAAGAGTGTGTGTGTGTGTGTTGAGTGTAGGGTGTAGGGGGGTTATGACTTGATACATAGGTCCCAGATTATGCATGAATGAAGGAATGAATAAATAAATGAAAGAATAAAAAAATTAAGCATTTATTATTGTGTGCCAAGCACTGTGCTTAGCACTAGGAATACAAACACACACAAATATAGTCCTTGTCTTGAAGCGCCTTACATTCTACTAAGGGAAAACAATGTAGAAAAGTAGTGGTCACTAAAGATCAGTGTAGACTGGAAAATGCCAGAGATGCTGAACGGGATCATAGGTAAGTACATTCAAACATCTTTTATGTTAAGTATCAATGTCTATATTGATTTTGATGTATTGATGTTGGTTCTAGAACTGAAAAGGGGAAAGGAGAGAGGTAGCATCAGAGGTTGCATGCAAGGTGTAAGATGTAAGATGAAAAGATGGCCAGGGAGTAAGGAGAAGCATGGCTAGAATGTGCTTCATATTGGGGGCCATGTGAGTCAGTCACCCATCAGGACAGCAGAGACATGGTAGAAGTTCTAAACATGAAAGGCTTAAGTCCTCCATCCTCCAGGGCATGCATCAAGTTTGGTTGACAGATAAGCAAACACATGAAATAATTTATGCCTATAAGATTTACTGGAGATCACTTTAGACAGCCTGGGTATTTTCTTTTTAGTAGCTTCAGACTATTTAGAATCCACACATTTAAAAAATACAGTGTGAACATGTGCACTTTAGGAGTTCAAACAATTGATTAATCAGTACACCCTTTACAAACATTTTCCATGTGTCTAATATTGTGCCAGTCGTTGTAGCATATGGAAAAAAAAAACACAGTTTGCAACTATGAGGATTGTACAATCTAGTTTGAAAGTCGTCTAGGAAATATGAAATATTTAGGAAATGACTAAATAAAGTAGGTGCAAGTTGCCAAAAGGCATACTAAATGGTTGGATTTAGCATAAAATGAGTATGGGTAAATTATCATCTGCACTTCTTAGTACCCAAGTAGCAGTATGCAAATGAGTTCACTTCTCTGGGCCTTAGTTTTCCCATCGATATACTGAGAGGTTTAGACTAGGTTATCTCTAGGTTCCCATCCAATTTCAAATCTCTGGTCCACCGTGATCCAGAGACTAAGTGCTATTCAGTTCATAGCTCTTCATTGCAAAGGGACTTGAGCTAGGCATTGAAGAATAGGTATGTTTTGAATAAAGGGAAAAGGGGAGTAAAGAAGTTTTTGCAGAAAAATAAAACTGTGAAATGAGATTTGCAAATAGCACCGTTTCAGCAATTTTTTTCTTGTACTGCTTTGAATTATGAAAGAGATTGGAAATTTAAGATCATAAGATCATAGATATTAGACTGTAATGGAACTCAGAAATGATGTAATTCACCACCCGGATCTAATAGTTGACACTGATGACCAAAAACTGACTTAGAACACACCAGTAGTGACAGTATCAAGATTTGATTTCATGTCCCCAACTCCAAGTTTGGTGGAAATTTTGATAGTCTTCTCATTGGACCACAAGAGGAAAGTATATGACATGATCTAAAGAGGGCATGCTCTGATAGGAAGTTAGATGATACCGGGCTTTGATTAAGGAAATTATGAGTTCAAATCCTTCCTCATGAACTTGTGCATTGAAGCAGGTACTGATGCTGCCCACTTACCTATTTTTAGACTCAGAAACTAAGTTGTACCTACATTTTCTGTGCTCCCACCAGGCTGGGCGGCACTGGGAATGGCATTTAACCTTTCTCTGCCTCAGTTTGTTTATTAGTAAAGTGAGGCTAATAGTAGTATCTACCTCTCAGGGTTCTTTCGAGGGTTAAATGAAAGGATAATTAGACAGTATTTAGCACGATGCAGAGGACATAACAGACCTTTAATCAATGCAATTTTCTTCCTATGCAAGAGATTTGAAATTGGTTGTTTTGTCTTTCTTAAAGGATTTTGATGACAATTTCTTTGACTTCGCTTTCCCAGTGATTGTCTTGGTCGATATGATGGGATAAGAGGGTCATTCCTAGGAGAGAAACAAAATTTTCTTGAAGAAATATATTTTGAAAAGAAAAATAAAAAGCTTAATTCCACAAAAGTTGTTGGGACTCCTGTGCAAACACACACACACACACACACACACACAACAACCCAACAACCTGAGATATTTTGCAAAGACAAAGTTTTAGCTGCTACTGAAACTCAGTATAGGAGTCTGACCAAAGCAAGGGAAGGGATTACATTTTTCTTTTCATGTTCTCTGTTAAGCTGTGCTTTTGGTGAGAGCATTTAGGAAATTTAACCTCCACTACCCCATCTGTTCAAAATAGTCCCCAGGAGAAAGTATCAGTTATAATATCACTGTTCTTTGGACCGAGCAGTCTCATTACAATAATGTTTTCCACAGAAGCACAATTTGAAATGAATTTTATCTTGTTAGGAATCATTGAATACAATTCAATACTTTTGCAATGATGGTGCATTGATGTTTATCATAAGATACATCACTATCTGGCTTTAATTGATGAATACCTCATTGTCACACAGTAGGATAAGTGCTGGGGTTTATGTCTGTTGGCATGATTATTAATCTATATTTACCAATGTGATGAGGGGCAGGAGAACTGGGAAGAGAATTTTCAACATATAAAATATTTTTGTAATTTTAGAAAAGGAGAAGAAAAGAGTAGAGTCATAGGAAGAGTACAGATTTCAGAAATACAAGACACTCAAGTACAGACTTTGACAATTCCTAGCGATGTGATCATGAGTAAATAATTTTTCAGCCTCAGTTCCCTCATTTGTATACATACACATACATATAAAACATATATACATACATTCATATGTGTGTATATATACATATATGTATATATATATATATATATATATATATATATATATGTGTGTGTGTGTGTGTGTGTGTGTGTGTGTGTGTATGGAGAGTAAAATGTTTGTACCTACATGCATATATACTAAAATAAAGAATTCATTTCACAGCTTTCCATTTTAAGAAAGGACAGAATAATAGGGAAAATTGAGTTCCATAATAGCAGGCAATGATTAAAACACACACACATAGCAAAGCAAACAATGAGTAAGACAATGAAGAACTAAAGCCTCATTTGCATTTATTGCTTGATTCTCTGTGTATAGGCATTATTGCAAGTACAACTGGAAAGAAAGGAGTGGGATTCTCTGTGGGTTAGATTAAGGATGAACTTTTAGGCTTAACTTTCTCCTTCTTTATTTGCTTTGCTAAACGAGTGAGAGGCTCAATGCTTTTTATTATTCGGGAGTTGATTGTTTTTCCTACTGGAAATTAAAAATTATTAAAAAAACCAAAAACTGGGTAAAGAACTATTAATTTATAGAAAATGAAATAGATGGATGTTGAAATCCTCCCAATCCCAAACTTCAATGATTCTATGAATAATATATATATAGAAATAGAGTAACTGATATCTCAAATTTTTGTTAATTTTTATTGCTAAGTTAAACGTATATTTCTTTATTAAAAAACAAACAAGGAAAACATCACTGCCACCACTAACAGTTACGAAAAATTTAACTTTTAGAGTAGCTTTTAAGGTAAAATTGAAATTTTATATCAAAACTACATGTTTTATTACTCCTTTTAACTTTTTAATTTTGATGATCTATTATTGTTTTTTAAATAGATTCTTGAAATTGTTATATTTTTGGAAAAAAATGTTATTCTTAGTTTAGATTTTCTAAATCCAGATACAAATTTTAACTCAGTTCTTATGTTTTACTGTCACTAGATGTTAGAAGCTATCGGAGGATTGACAACGACTAAACAATAACGCAGCCTTATGACAACGATATAGGAATAATGAAGATTAAATATGTATAGAACTTATAGCACATACAAAAAAATAAAAAATATAAATGTTACATAGAATATATAATTGGATGTATTATACTACATGCAACAAGTATGCATATGCTATAGCTTACATTATACATTTTTTCATTTTTAATAAATTTTTTTATTTAACTTTTTACATTCATTTTCACAAGATTTTGGGTTCCAAAATTTTCTCCCCATTTTTCCCCTCCCCCTCCCCGATACACTGAACATTCTAATTACCCATATCACCAATCTGCCCTCTATTCTATCATCCATCCCTTCCCTTACCCCATCTTCCCTTTTGCCCTGTAGGGCCAGATAACTTTCTATTCCCCATTACCTGTATTTCTTATTTCCTAGTAGAAAGAATAA
>JAQQSK010011329.1:0-12317 GCA_028658325.1 Potorous gilbertii | reverse complement strand
TGATGATGATGATGGTGATGGTGATGGTGATGATGATGGTGATGATGGTGATGATGATGATGATGATGATGGTGACGATGGTGATGATGATGATGATGGTGATGGTGATGATGATGATGATGGTGATGATGGTGGTGATGGTGGCGGTGCTGGTGATGGTGGTAGTGATGGTGACGATGATGATGACGATGGTGGTGATGGTGGTAGTGATGGTGGTGATGGTGGTGGTGGTGGCGATGGTGGTGATGGTAGTGATGATGACATCAACACATACTTCCCAGGGTTCTTTGTGAGATAAAATGCTTTGTAAGCCTTCAAGGGCTCTATGAACGCTAGTTATTATTGTGATGAATCATTGTAGTCTTTTATTGTCCTTTAATCTAGTGAGATGGCAAATCTCTCAAGGGTTGGGAGCCCATCTCTAGAGAAATCAATAGAAACTCAATGCATTTTGTGTACACTTCTCAAGATCAGGGACTGTACCTAGCACAGTGTCTGGCCCATAGCAACTTAATAAAAGCTAACTGAATGAAATTAAATTGGATGACTTAAGTGAAAATACTGTGATCCCCAAAGTCTCTTCCTGCCCTTGATGTATGAGCTGAGCCATCTACAGTAGGAACAAAGCACTTTCTGGGCCTTTCCATCATTGCCTCCCTTCCCTATGGGTTGTCCTGGGCACCATACGTCCAGCCTTGCCCCCTCCCTCATTGTGGGAAGGGATCGATGTGCTTCTGCTAGAGAAACTCACTCTCTATCTCACTGTGACTCACTGTGAAGCTCTTTCCATCCTTAAAAGGGCATGACAACCACAGGTGAAAGACCAGCAGGACTGACTTGTATCATCACAGGCTCTTGTTTCCAGGGTTATGCAACTGTTCACTGTTGTGAAATTTTAAATTTCACTTTGGAAACTAACTTTGCTCCTACTATGAAATCATTGCTCCTGCTGCACTCCATCAGGCATTGTTGGAGAAACAATGGAGATGCCATAGCCCCTGATAGTGAGAGGATCTTGGGATGTGTTAGGCATCCAGTGAAGCTTGCCAACATCTGGTGTAACACTAAGCTCCGTATCTTCTTACTTCCCTTGGGAAAGACACCTTAGATCTTTCTCTGACTTCAGTCATGATGATGCCATGAAAACCACTCTATCCCAGATCAGGCTTGTCTCCATGGTGGGCAACATGCCTTTTGTTCAAACCAGTGAAATATGAGCCAACGTAGCCAGGGCATCTACTTTTATTGAGTGAACTGTTGTTCCTTTTATCACTTAAGTCCAAAACATTTGAAAGGCAGAGCAGTGTGGTGATTAGAGTACTGAACTTTGAAATCAGGAAGACCTGAGTTCAAATCCTGCTTCAGACACTTACTCGCTGTGTGACTCTGAGTGAGTCCTTAAATCTTTCTTGATTTAAGATTTTCATCCATAAAATGAGGGGATTGGATGAGATGACTTCTGATGGAGTTCAACATTCATTTCCACAAAATTTTGAGTTCCAAATTTTCTCCCCATCTCTCCCCTTCCCCACCCCAAAATGTCGAACATTCTGATTACCCCTTCCCCCAACCTACCTCCCTTTTAACATCCCTCCCTTCCCTTATCCCCATCTTCTCTCTTGTCTTGTAGGGCAAGATAAATTTCTATGCCCCATTACTTGTATTTCTAATTTCCCAGTTATATGTAAAAAGAATTCTAAACATTTGTTCCTAAAACTCTAAGTTCCAACTTCTCTTCCTTCCTCTCTCCCCACCCATCCCCACTGAGAAGGCCAGCAATTCAATGTAGGCTACATATGGGTACTTTTGCAAATGACTTCATACATAATAGTCATGTTTAACTATATTTCCCTCCATCCTATCCTGTCCCCATGTCTTCTATTCTCTCTTTTGACCTTGTCCTTCCCCAAGAGTGTTTACTTCTAATTGGACCCTCCTCCCATTTGTCCTCCCTTCCATCATCCCCCCCTCTGTGCTTATCCCCTTCTCCCTACTTTCCTGTAGCGTAAGATAGGTTTTCATACCAAATTGAATGTGCATGTTATTCCTTCCTTGAGTCAAATGTGATAAGAGTAAGCTTCACTTTATCCCTCACACCCCCCTCCTTTCCCCCTCCATTGAAAAAGTTTTTTCTTGCCTCTTTTATGAGAGATAATTTGCCCCATTTAATTTCTGCCTTTCTCCTCCTAATATATTCCTCTCTCATCCCTTAATTTTTTTTTCTATTAGATATGATCCCTTCCTACTCAATTCACCCTCTGCCCTCTGTCTATATGTGTGTATGTGTGTGTGTGTCTGTGTGTGTCTGTGTGTGTATAATCCCTTCAACTATCCAAATACTGAGAAAAGTCTCAAGGGCTACAAATATTATCTCTCTATGTAGGAATGTCAACAGTTTGACTTCAGAAAATCCTTTATGATTTTTTTTCCTGTTTACCTTTTCATGCTTCTCTTGATTCTTATCTTTAAATATAAAATTTTCTATTCAGTTCTGGTCATTTCATCAAGAATGCTTGAAAGTACTCTATATTATTGAATGACCATTTTTCCCCTGAAGTTATACTCAGTTTTACTGGGCAAGTGATTCTTGGTTTTAATTCCAGTTCCTTTGACTTCTAGAATATCCTATTCCAAGCCCTTCAATCCCTTAATGTAGAAGCTGCCAGATCCTGTGTTATCCTGATTGTATTTCCACAATACTTGAATTATTTCTTTCTAACTGCTTGCAATATTTTCTCCTTGACCTGGGAACTCTGGAATTTGGCTACAGTATTCCTAGGAGTTTTTCTTTTTGGATCTCTTTCAGGAGATGATTGGTAGATTCTCTCAATATTTACTTTGCCCTCTGGTTCTAGAATATCAGGGCAGTTTTCCTTGATAATTTCATGAAAGATGATGTCTATGTTCTTTTTTTGATCATGGCTTTCAGGTAGTCCCATAATTTTTAAATTGTCTCTCCTGGATCTATTTTCTAGGTCAATTGTTTTTCCAATGAGATATTTCACATTATCTACTATTTTTTCATTCCTTTGGTTTTGTTGTATAATTTCTTGATTTTTCATAAAGCCATTAGCTTCCGTCTGCTCCATTCTAATCTTTAAGGAATTATTTTGTTCAGTGAGCTTTTGAACCTCCTTTTCCATCTGGGCAATTCTGTTTTTTAGGGCATTCTTCTCCTCATTGGCTTTCTGGGACCATTTGGGTTAGTCTATTTTTTAAAGTATTACTTTCTTCAGCATTTTTTGGGTCTCCTTTAGCAAGCTGTTGACTCACTTTTCATGATTTTCTTGCATTGCTCTCATTTCTCTTCCCAATTTTTCCTCCACTTCTCTTACTTGATTTTCAAAATCTTTTTTGAGCTCTTCCATGTCATGAGACCATTGCATATTTATTTTGGAGGCCTCTGATGGTAAGGATTATTCTTTCTCATCTGAAAGGATGGAAGGGAGTACTTGTTCACCAAGAAAGTAACCTTCTGTAGTCTTATTTTTTTCCCCTTTTTGGAGCATATTCCCAGCCAGTTACTCTTCCTTTGTCAAGAGGAGGGTATACTTTGGGGACCTGTAAGATCTCAGTTCCTCCAAAGTGCCACAATCAAAGGAGAGGAGATTATTCCCTGGCTGGCTCCCAGGCTGAGGTTCAGATCAGCTGCTCAATTTCCCCAGGGCCTTTAGGCTGAGAGCTCCACAAAGGGATGTTGCTGCTGCTACAGCCACTGCTACCACCACCACCTGGGGCCAGAGCCAGGGGGGACCCTGCTCCTCTCCCACCCTGTGAAAAAGCCTCCTCACTGACCTCCTAAGCTCTTTTTGGCATCTGTGGGTTGAGGGATCCAGGAACCTCTGCTGCTGCTGCTGGGGACCCTACCCCCAAGGCCTGCTTTGGTCCCACTCTCCCAGGTGCCTTGTGGCCAAGGCTGGGCTGCACTCTGCCCCATGTCCAGTGCGACTGACCTTTCCCTTTGGCCCTCCAGGTCACCTGGGCTGGAAATCTCTTTCACTCTGTCATTCTGGGGCTTTCTCTGCTCTAGAATTTGCCGAGAGTCATCTTTTACAGGTATTTTATGGACTGTGGGGGAAGAGCTAGGGTATGTGCATCTTTCTATGCTGCCATCTTGGCTCTGCCCCCCAATTCAGGTGCTTTTGCAATTTTTGTTCTCTCTAGTGCAATTTCTATCTCTCAACCAGATGTTGAGGTCCCAATGTAGTGGCTCCACTGTCCTTGATCATGAACATAGTTGGTTATTAAATCTTTGCATCTTTGCTGATATTTTCCATTCTTTTCTTCTATTTGTTGCCCTTCTTCTGTTTTCATCTCTAAGTACCCTTGAGATGGTGCTGCTTAGTCGAGTCTCTTGCCAAGCTTTCTTTAATCTAGTTTTACTTTCTAATGGTTCTCTTACTTCATAAACTCATGCTGCCCATGAAAATTCATTGTCTTTCATGAGATTTACAAACAAGATAATATTCTAAAACATAGTTGCCTTTTGACTGCCATTTTTCTCCACTTGGCAATTGTTTTGGTCCACTTGTTATAGTGATTTACATTGGTTTAATTTTTGTGTAAAATTATGATGGCTGATGTTGAGGTCATTTCTGTTATCCATTACTACTTTTTTTTTTTTATCAGTTACTTGTTTAACTAGACATCTGCACAGTCCTACTCAGATTCCTCATCATGACATAAAGATGGTCCTGGGTTCTTAAATACCATGTCAATGGTGTATAAGCTCTGGGATGTTTATCATGCTCTACAGGCCATAATATAGCCCAGATGGTGGATAAAGTCTGTTTTTCATGGTTCAGCCTAGTGAAATATAGAGAAGTTCAGCAAGAGCAGGCTGGACATTCAGTGAGATTTCTTGGTCATAATACCCTATGAAACAAGCAAATAAAACAATGGCCCCTGGCCTGTTCAGTCACCTAGTACTTCTGCAGTGACAGTGTCAGAGAAGAAAGGGGAGCCAGGATGCTGAAGATCACATGATTTTTAGATTGTCTGTAAACTTTAACTCAATTGGTGGTAACTAATCAAGTTTCTTATCCAATGAGTGACCAATGAATGGACATACTGCTGAAGGAGTTGAATCATTAGTTGTTACTTTCTTGTAACAAATAAAACCAGAAGAAAGAAGTTGTGGCCAGATGGAAAGATGACGCAAAGGTACTCCCTGAAGAGGCAAAGAAAGGAATAGGTTTGATCATGTGTGCCAAGGCAACAAGAAACATTATTTCATGGGACATATTATAGTGTTCAGGATAAAGATGAGCAAAATGACAACCATGAAAATAATTGTTGCTTATGCACAAATATTGGTTGTAGGGGATAAAGATTTGTGAAAATTCCTTGAAGAACTTGACCTAGGACCCTCCACATTAAATCAAAAATATTTGTTGATACTGAGTAATTTCAATATAAGAGCAGCTATGTGGCTTAGTGAATAGAATTTATGGCCTGGAGTCAGGACGACTCATTTCTCTGAGTTCAAATATGGCCTCAAACACTTACTACCTGTGTGACTCTGGGCAAGTCACTTTACCTTATTTGCCTCAGTTTCGTCATCTGTCAAATGAGCTGGAGAAGGAAATGGCAAACCATTCCAATATCTTTGCCAAGAAAACCCCAAATGAGGTCATGAAGAGTTTGATGTGACTAAAAACAACTGATTAACAACAATTACAATACAAAGGTGGACATAGGTGAGAATGGTGAGAAGTAAATGAGATAACAGAGTTCAAGAAGAAGAAATGAGAAATCAAAAATGTATAGACTGACAAGAAGCCTCCTGCCTTGATGTCATAAATCTTTTCTTCAAGGAAAAAATTAATAGATGCTGGAATTGTCAGGCACCAAATAGTATCATGAAAAATAAAAATTTTTATATTGTAGGAAACCAAAAAAGAAATGCTACTGTTGTAGGATTTGTACCTGAATTCTCTTGTTGTCTTTTATCTAGAGGGTCATGATTTGTCAGAGCAAAGATCTGCATTAATAAATAAAAATAAAAAACAAAAAAACACACAGAGGAAAGACTAAAAATGAGAAAAGAGATATGGCTCAGCATAAATAGAAAGCATAAATGAAAGGAACTAATAGTTCATTGGCTCCAACAGATCCTATCATCTTGTAGGAAGAGGAGCATTTCATCAACCAACTTTACTTTGATGGCTTTGTTTTCAAAAAGAATCTCTGTTATTTCTGCCCTCTATCCTAAGTTTTCCCTGGGAACAACAGAATTTGACTCATTTTGACCCCATCTCAGACCATACAAGACTAAAACGGGCATTAGATTTGGAGTCAGGGAACTTGAGTAAAAATTATGATTTTGCTATATCTATGGAACGTTGGGAAAGTCATTTCTCTCTGAATCTCAGCTTCCTCATCTGTAAAATTAAAGAACTGGACTAGATTTCTTCCAAGTTTAAATCTATTATGATATGATAACCCCATTTTGTACATGTGGAAACTGAAGCCCTTTTTATTGCATTAAAACTGTCCTATGCGTCTTGGATTGAAGTGGGGTCAAGATGGCAGAGAAAAGGCAAGGACTCACCTGAGCTCTTCCCAGATCCCTCTGAAAATTTTTAACTAATGCCTCAAAATATATTCTGGAGCAGCAGAAACCAAAAAAGTGTGGATAGTGAAACCATTTTCTGGCCAAAGAAATCTTAGAAAGTTGGCAGGAAAGGCATGTCACACCTAGGTGAGAGTGGAGCAAAGTTCAGTGCAGGTTATGGCAGTGAAGATGGGGCAGCAAACCAGGAGAAAACCATAGGAGTGATTGAATCAACCTTGGTGGCGGTTGCTTCTGGACCTCTCAGCCCACAAACTATAATGGGATTGAACAACAGGTCAGAAGGAGATTATAGGGGTCTCTTTGTTGGCACTGTGAGCAGTTCTCTGTTACTTTGCCCATACTTGGATTGGAGTCCTGGGTGACAGTCTCAGGGTGAGAGGAGCAGCACTAGCACACCAAAGCTTGCAACCACAGTGGAAGTGGGACCATCCTCACAGTTATAGGACAGTAAAGAGTGCTTGTGGTCAGTCACAAATCAAAGCACATGCCAGGAGAGGAGCAAACACACATCTCCTTAGATTATACCACCTTGGAAGAACTGAAAACTTACAGGTTCCTAGAAGTATTTCTGAAAACAGCTGCACAAAACCCCTGAAACTTGGGACAGTGCCCCCTCCACTCTGGAAGCAGAGCCCTAATTTAACAAAGTGTTAAAGGTCAAGAAATAGTCTGGGAAAATGAGCAAATAACAGAAAAACACTCTGACTATAAAAATGTTATTATGGTGACAAGGAAGATCAAAATACACACTCAGAAGATGATAACAAAGTCAAAACTTCTACATCCAAAGCCTCCAAGAAAAATGTAATTTGGCCTCAGACCATGGAAGAGCTCAAAAAGGATTTTGAAAATCAAGTGAGAGAGGTAGAAAGAAAATTGGAAAGAGAAATGAATGATATAAGAAAATCATGAAAAAAGAGTCAACTGCTTGATAAAGGATACACAAAAAAAACCCTGAAGGAAATAACACCTTAAAAAACAAAATAAGACAAATAGTAAAAAAAAAAAAAAAAAAAAAAAAGTACAAAAACCCTTTGAGGAGAAGAAAGCCTTGAAAAGCAGAACTGGCCAAATGAAAAAGGAGGTGCAGAAGCTCACTGAAAAAAATAATTCCTTAAAACTTAAGACTGAGCAGGCAGATGCTAATGATCCTATAAGACATCAAGAAGCAACAAAACAAAAGCAAAAGAATGAAAAAATTGAAAATGTGAAATATCTCATGAGGAAAAACAATTGATGGAAAATAGATTTAAGAGAGGTACTTAAAAATTATTGGACTACGTGAAATCCATGGTCAAAAAGAGAGCCTAGACATTATCTTTCAAATTATCAAGGAAAACTGTCCTCATATTCTGGAACCAGAGGATAAAACAGAAATGGAAAGAATCCACCAATTGCCTCCTGAAAGAGATCCCTAAATGAAAACTTTTGAATCCCAAGGTTCCATAGATATAGCAATACCATAACCAAATCTGGGACCTCTGTACTGCCTCTAGTGCCTACTTCTGTTAAACCCTTAAGTTCATTAAATGACCAGTTAACAAGCCCTGCAACACTTTCACCTGATGCAAGCACTTCTCTAAAGGACTCTCTTGCCCATTTGCAAGTCAGTGGAGACAGCATGGCTGAAAGGAGTCACAGAGGAGACAGGGTACAAGAACCAGACATCTCCGCTGAGGAAACTGAATCAGATGCTGATAGTGATAGTGAGGATGTATCTGCTCTACATTGCACTACACTTATCCTCGACTCAGCAGAGACCTTTGGCTCCAAATGTAAATCAGATAGCAGCTGATGGACCTGAAGCAGGGGGTGGGGCAGTGACTGCAGGTCTGCCACATGTTCAAAAATACAAGTACATCTGTAATGTTATCTTTAAATTTCTGCCCACAAGACATTACTCTCATCCCCAAGTAGTGTATTTGAGAGTAGGGGGTAGGAAAGAAGAATAAGAAAAATTGGCCTGTAATTAAAATTTCTAATATGTCTCTGGAAAATTTATTTAAAAGTCAGAAACTTTGGTGTTAAAAGCTATTTAGCAATACCTAGACTTTCTTCTAAAAGTTTTTTTTAATTTTGTAGTAGTTTTTTTAGATTCTCAATCCTTTAGACCACTGTATATTTCTTCAAGCATTAACTAACTGCTTTCATTATCTGACTATTACATTTTGTCTCATTTCTCTACATGGATCGACATTTGGAAAGAACACTAAATTTTGGAGTAATATGAGATACTGGTTATTGAGAAGAGCAGGATTAATTTAAGGTGAAAATAGATGATGTTTGGTAGTTATAAGGGATATTTTAAATAGACAGACAATAACTATTTTATCTTCAAGTGCTCAAAATGAAAAACGTAAACAGCCAATAACTTCTGTTTCAAAATCCTGATTGCAACACCGAGGCGTGACACACATGGCAGTGTTTCCATAAGCTTTGCTGTTTAGTCTTTCTAATTTGAAGTTTCTCCTAATCTGTCTCATCTTTTTTTCTCTTTTGTTACAAAATTTATAATTTAATAAATACTACCATTTGTAAATAAAAATATTATAGCCAAATCCCATAGCTCCCAGGTCAAGGAGAAAATACTGCAAGCAGTCAGAAAGAAACAATTTAAGTATTATGGAACCACACTCAGGTTAACACAAGGCTTACTTAGTAGCTTCTAGGTTAAAGGATTAAAAGGTTTGGAATATGATACTCCAGAAGTCAAAAGAGCAAGGGTTACAACCAAGAATCACCTACCCAACAAAACTGAGTATAATTCTTCAGGGAGAAAAAATGGATATTCAATGAAATCGAGGACATCCAAGTTTTCTTAATGAAAAGGCCAGAGATGAATAGAAATTTGACTTTCAAATACAAGACTCAAGAGAAATGTAAAAAGATAAACAGGAAACAGAAATCACAAGGGACTTAAAAAGATTAAACTGTTTACATACCTGCAGGGGAAGATGTAACTCATAAGAACTTTCTCTTTAGGGCAGTTGGAAGTTCTGAGTATATATAGACTGAGAGTACAGGTGTGAGTAGAATATAAAGGGATGATATCTAAAAATATATAGTTAAGGAGTGAGAAAGAAGAATGCACTGGGAGAAAGGGAAAGAGAGAAGTAGAATGTGGTAAACGTTCTCACTTAAAAAGGAAGAGAAAAACCTTTTCACAGTGGAGAGGAAGATGGAGGAGATGGTGAGGAATACTTGAACCTTACTTTCATAAGAATTGGCTCAAAGAGGAAATAATATACATGCTCAATTGGGTATAGAAATCTATCTTATCCTACAGGAAAGTAGGAGGGGAAAGGGGATAAAAAGAGATGCACTGATAGAAGGGAGGGCAGATCTGGGGAGGCAGTAATTAGAAGCAAAACATTTTTGAGACAGGACAGGGTGAAAGGTGAGAGAGAATAGAGTAAACATGGGAAAATAGGATGGAGGGAAATACAGTTAGCAATATTAACTGTTAAAAAATTTTTGAAGTAAGTTTCTCTGCTAAAGTCCTCATTTCTCAAATATACAGAAAACTGAGTCAAATTTGTAAAAACAAAAAAAAATAATGAGCCATTCCCTAATGAGGTATGAAGTCATTTTTCAGATGAAGTAATCAAAGCTATCTATAGCAATATTAAATAAAATGCTCTAAATCACTATTGATTGGAGAAGTGAAAATTAAAACAATTCTTAGATTCTACCTCACATCTATAAGATTACTTAATAAAGCAGAAAAAAATGACATATTGACGGGGATATGGGAAAATTGAGACACTAATGCACTGTTAGTGGAGTTGTGAACTGATTCAACCAGAGCAATTTGGAACTATGCCCAAAGGCCTATAACACCATACATACTCTTTGACTCAGCAATACCACTATTAGATCTGTATCTCAAAAGAGATTTGTTTTTAAAAAAGGATAAGGACCTATATGTTGGTTGGTTGTCGTCCTTCATCTTTGAAGAGGACCAAAATGACATCACTATGATAAAGTGAAATTTCAGTGTGTCTCACTGTGGCTGATCAGACCAATACAAGCTCAGCTCTACCATAGGTTGGGCACAGATAGTCTGTGAAAATATTTGGGGTGGATGTCCCAAATTCATGCATCCTGTATTTCCTTTGTGCTGTCTCAATTCTTCTTTGCTCAAAGAGCACAGCACCCTTTCTGATGTGGGCACATCATGCTGAGTGGTCCTGGGGCAGTGTCTCCCATGTTGTGTGTTCAAATCTTGAGAGAGACATCATGAGTGCCCTTCTATTGTTTCTTCTGACTACCATGTGATTGCCTGTCCCATGAGAGTTCTCCACAAAATAGTCTTTTTGGCAATCATACACCTTGCATTCAAACAACATGGTTAGTCTATTGGAGTTGCACTCTCTGAAGCATAGTTTGAATACTTGGCAGTTCAGCTTGAGCAAGGACATCAGTGTCTGGTACCTTATCCTGCCAGGTAATCCTCAGAATCTTCCTAAGACAATTCAAATGGAAGAAATTCAGTTTCTTGGCATGGTGCTGGTAGACTATCCATGTTTCACAAGCATATAACCATGAGGTCAGTACAACAGCTCTGTAAACCTTCAGTTTGATAGTCAGTCTAATACCTCTTCTCTCCCAAACTTTTCTTCAGAACCTCCCAAATATGCTCTGGCAATGCATGCATCAACCTCATTGTCAGTGTGTGCATCCCTGGAAAGCACACTCCCAAGGTAAGTGAACTTATCCACAGCATTCAAAACTTCTCCATTTGTTGTAACTGATGGTTCCATGTATGGATGGTGTGGTGGTGGCTGATGGAGCACCTGTGTTTTCTTGGTATTAATTATTAGACCAAAATTAGCACAGGCAGCAGAGAATTGATCCATACTTTGTTTCTTCTCCACTTCAGAGGTTGCACTGAGTGCACAATCATCTGCAAACAGAAATTCATGCACCAAAACTCCCTCCACTTTGGTCTTGGCTTGTAGTCTTTTCAAATTGAAGAACTTACCATCAGTATGGCAGCTGACCTTGATGCCATGTTCATCCTCATTGAAAGCATTTGTTGACAAAAATCCCTCCCTGTGCCCAGATCAGTACATGCTTGATTGTGCCACCTTGGAAGAACTGAGATTTTACAGAATCCCAGAGTATACCCTACTCTTGACAAAGGACTCAAAAATCAAGTAACTGGTTGGGAAAATGCCCAAAAAAGGGGAAAAAATAAGACCATAGAAGGTTACTTTCTTGGCGAACAGATATCTCCTTCCATTCTTTTATATGAGAAAGAACAATGCCTACCATCAGGAAAAGACATAAAAGTCAAGACTTCTGTGTCCCAAACATCTAAAATAAATATTCAATGGTCTCAGGCCATGAAAGAGCTCAAAAAGGATTTTGAAAATCAAGTAAGAGAGGTGGAGGAAAAACTGGGAAGAGAAATGAGAGAGATGCAAGAAATGAATGAAAAGTGGGACAACACCTTGCTAAAGGAGACCTGAAAAAATGCTGAAGAAAATAACACCTTGAAAAATAGCCTAACTCAACTGGCAAAAGAGGTTCAAAAAGCCAAGGAGGAGAAGAAGTTCTTTTAGAAGAACTAAAAAGCAGAATTAGCCAAATGGAAAAGGAGGTTCAAAAGCTCACTGCAGCTTCGACATTAAGGGATCGAAGGGCATGAAATAGGATATTCCAGAAGTCAAAGGAACTAGGTCTAAAACCAAGAATCACCTACCCAGCAAAACTGAGTATTTTCAGGGGGAAAAAA
>JAQQSK010011328.1:0-12318 GCA_028658325.1 Potorous gilbertii | reverse complement strand
GAACAACTGTTGAGTATTGTTCTTGCTACTAGGAAATAAGAAATACAGGTGATGGGGAATAGAAAGTTATCTGGCCCTACAGGACAAAAGAGAAGATGGGGACAAGAGAAGGTAGGGATGATAGAAGAGAGGGCAGATTGGTGATAGGGGAAATAAGAATGCTCAGTGTACTGGGGTGGGGGGAGGGGATAAATGGGGAGAAAATTTTGGAACCCAAAATTTTGTGAAAATGAATGTAAAAAGTTAAATAAATAAATATTTAAAAAAATAAATAAATAAAAGAACAAAGTCCAAATGGGTACACAATCTAGGTATAAGAACTGATACTATGGACAAATTGGTGGGGCAAGGAATAGTGTATTTATCAGATTTGTGGAGAAGGGAAGAATTTTTTACTAAAAAAGAGACAGAAAGCATTATAAAGTGCAAGATGCATAATTTTGATTACATTAAGCTGAAAAATTTTTGCACAACCAAATCCAATGCAACCAAGATTTGGAGAAATGCAGAAAATTGGGCAAGAATTTTTGCAGCTAGTGTCTGTGATAAAGGCCTCATTTCTAAAATATATAGAGAACTGAGTCAAATGTACAAAAATACAAATCATTCCCCAACTGATAAATAGTCAAAGGATAGGAACAGGCAGTTTTCAAAGGAAGATATTAAAGCTATCTATAGTCATATGAAAAAATGCTCTAAATCACTACTGATTAGAGAGATGCAAATTAAAACAACCCTGAGGTACCACATCACACCTATCAGACTAGCTAACAGAACAGAACAAGATGATGATAAATGTTGGAGAGGATGTGGGAGAGTTGGAATACTAATTCACCACTGGTAGAGCCTGTGAACTGATCCAACCATTCTGGAGAGCAATATGGAACTATGCCCAAGGGGCTACAAAAATATGCATACCCTTTGACCCAGCAATACCCCTTCTAGGACTGTATCCCCAAGAGATCATAAAAATGGGAAAGGGTTTCACTTATACAAAAATATTTATAGCAGCACTTTTTGTGGCGACCAAAAACTGGAAATCAAGGGGATGCCCATCAATTGGGGAATGGCTGAATAAATTATGGTATATGAATGTAATGGAATACTACTGCACTGTAATAAATGTTCAGAGACACGTGGAAAGACTTACATGATCTGATGCTGAGTGAAAGGAGCAGAACCAGGGGAACTTTGGCACAGCAGCGACCACAGTGTGCGAGTGTTTTTTCCGGTAGATTTGGAACTTCATTGAAACACAAGGACTTAAAAAAATTCCCAATGGTCCTTGAAGGCAAAATGCCTTTCACATTCAGAGAAAGAACTATGGAATTTGATTGAAGAATGTAGCAGATCATTTTTTTTTTGTGTATTATGTTTTGGTTTGTTATATGATTTCTCCCCTTCATTTTAATTCTTCTATGTAGCATGACTATAGTGAAAATGTATTTAATAGGAATGTATGTGTAGAACCTATATAAAATTGTATGCCATCTCGGGGAGGGGAAAAGGGAGGGAAGAGGGATGGGAAAAAAAATCTAAGTTACATGGTACTAACTATAGAACACTGAAAATAAATAAAATTAATTTTTAAAAATTGCTTTAAATCACAGCTTAAGAAGGGCTGAAGGGATCATGAGTGGAAAAAGTTTAAGAAGCCTTACTCTAAATCACTAATAAGAGAAATAAGAAGAAACTGAAATCACTCTGAAGTTTCAACTCACAACCAGCAAATTGGCAAAGATGAAAAAAAAAATAGAAACAGTGTGTAGGGTCATATTAACTGTTAAGGGAGTTCTGAATTGATCCAATCATTCTATAAGGTAATTTAGAATTATATTAAAAAGATCTAATGACCAAAGACACAAAGATCCCATATATTTAAAAATATTCACAGCCAACACTTTTTAATGATATTAACCAATCAATCAACACATTTTCATTAACAGGTTCACTCTGACACTGCTGATCATACTCTACTCACCAATACTCTCCTCTTGAGAATACCCAGACTTGCTTCTAGCCTAGATCCCACCATCAATATTGAGGGAGTGAGGGCCTACCCTCCTCATCACCACCAGCAACAACTACCACCAATAATCAGATAGGCAGAGTGGCCTTAGGAATGGCAGCATCTTCCAAACTAGAGGTTATCAAATTCAGATAGAAACTGCTATCCCTGCAGCTGCATATTGACTTAGATAACACAAATGAATATTATATAATAATGTGTGTATATGTACATGTGTATATACACACACACAGAGTTAAATATTTCCCAATTATATTTAATCAGCTGGGTTTCAAATATGACACTTCTATCCCAAACCACATGTCTAATTCCTGCCCAACTCTCACAGCTATTTTCTGGGGAAGCAACTCCAGTGGAGAAGAAGCTAGGAATCCCTACTAAGTGTCACATACATACAAGGATAGCAAGCCAGCCTACCTGAAGCAATGAGGCAATCTGAGAGAGAGAGTGTAAGCAGCATTTGTCTCAAGCAAGTAAGAGCACCATCACCATCACCACCACCACCACCACCACCACCACCACCACCTTGACCACCATCTTCCCCTGCTCAGATCCTGATGGAGACAGCCCAGACCCTGAACCCAATAGCCTTGGGAGTAGCTCTCAGGTGGAGGGAAACAACCCCTTAAGAAAACCAGCCTGGGAACTGTTCCTACAGGTACATTCTCAGTCACAGTTCCTGAAGACCCAAAAAAGAAAACTGTCATCAAAGTTCCCGGCATCACAAACTAGTATCATTTTATCAGCAAAATGAAACTGAAGAGGCATTTAGGGTATGGCGCTTTGCCATACCCTAAAGATCACAGGAATTTTCCATATGTAGTCTCTACCATTAGAATGTGAGCTGCTTGAGAAAAGAAGCTGTCTTATTTTTCTATTTACACCCCCACCACTTAGCATAGTGCTTTGCACAAAGTAAGTGCTTAACAAATGGTGCTTTCATTCACTCATCATTTTCTACATTTTCTTGACACTGCTCCCTTATGGTTCTTCTCTTCCCTATCTGACCACTCTTCTGTCTCCTCTGGTGGATCTTCACCCACATCACTCCCACTAACCACAGGTGTCTTTCACAACTCTGTCCTAGATCCTTTTCTCCCTCTGTACTATTTCAACCAATGATCTCATCAGATCCCATGACTGTGACTCCAATTGTCATCTCTATGTAGATGATTCTTACATCTAGTCATCCGACCTTAACCTATCTCAGGTCTCCAGATTAACCTCTCCAATTGCCTATCAGACATCTCTCACTGGATGTCCCAGAGATAGTTTAAACTCAACATGTACTAAACTGCACTCATCTTTTCCTCCAAATCCTTCCCTCTTCCTAATTTCCCTATTACCACTGAGGGCATTATCATCCTCCCCATTATTCAGACTCACGACCTAGGTGTCAATCTCCTTACATCCCCATAGACAAATCAAATTTCTATCTTCACTGTACCTCCTGTATTTGCCCCCTTCTCTCTTCTGATATGACCACGAGCCTGGTGCAGGCCCTCTTTATCTCACACCTTGATTACTGCAGCTGCTTCAAATGTCTTCCTCCACTCAGCTGTCAGCTGGATCTCCCTAAAGCACAGATCTGATCCCATCACCTTCCCCTCAATAAACTCCAGTGGCTCTTCAAGGTTCAACATAAAATTTTCCTCAGGACTTTTAAAGTTCTTCATAAACTAGCTCCTTTCTACCTTTAGCAGAGACTGTCTTTTGCCTTTCTTTGTATCCCACAGTGCTTAGCACAATCCCTGGCACACAGACACTTATTTACTGACTGACTTTATTACCCTCCAAGTCCTCTGCAATGACACTGACCTCTTTGAATACAATACTCCATCTCCCCAATCCAAGTGATTTTAAAGGCTGTCCTTTGTGCCTGAAATGTTTTCTCTCTTCAACTGTACCTCCTGCCTCTCTAGATTCCTTCACATCCCAGTTCTCATAATCTCAATGCTTTCTAGCTCTTGATTATCTCCAATGGATCCTATGTATATCTTAGTTGTATGTAGTTGTTTGCACATTGTCCCCATCATTAGACTGGAACTCCTTGAGGGCTAGAAGTACGTTTCTGCCTTTCTCCATATCCCCAGCACTTAACACAGTCTTGCATAGACTAGAGAGATGTTTAATAGGTATCTGTTGTCTTGACTTGACTTGGTTGAGGATCAGTAGAGAATAAAAGAGAAGCGATATCTAAAAGGGCAGAATATCCCAGGGCTACCACAGTTCAAGAGTCTCCCTTTCTAAATCAGGGATGTCAAACTGAAATAGAAACAGGAGCCATTAAACCATACAAATTAACTTAGAAAACCACATATTAGCATTATCTACATTGTACTCTATTTTTATTCACTTTGTTAAGTATTTCCCAATAATATTTTCATCTAGTTTGTGGCCATTTGAGAATGCTGAGGCAGCATATCACAGAGGTATGACACCTCTGTTCTACATGAAATCTTTCCTGAGCTCTTTGCACTCCACACCTAAGCTATTAGTATATTCACTTTCCAAGCTGCTGTGCATATTTTGCAAAAACTTAAACATGTCCATATTGTCTTCCCCAATAGACTATAAGCTCAGTGATTGTATAACTTTTTTCTGTGCTTTCCCAGGGTTTAGCATAACAATCAGCACAAAATGAGCACTTAACATATCTTGATTGAGTACTTCTATTATTTACTTGGCCATCAACTCCCTATTGGCCATTTTTATTCTACCCTTTCCAGTCTACCATCATTCTTCTTGGCAGAGAAAACAAGGAAAAAAGGACCAGCTCAGCTCAGTTCCCTTTCTGTCCTCAGCTGACTTAACCCGTCTGTAATAAGCAAAGTCCTACCCCTTCTTTGATCCTCCCTTTTTCTTCCTAACATAAATTTTAAAACCCTCTGTGTGCTTCCATGCTTTCTCTACCAATCTCAACCCCCTCTGGGCTTCAGCACTGCTGCCACTCCCCATGGGCCCCACTTCTGTAATCTTCCTAGAGCACCTGCTTTGTTTCTTACCTTTTGTTCATCTTATTTAAAATCTAAAGTGGACTGGTAAATTCTCTGGGTACTCACATCAATCTCTCTGCAATACTTTTTTTCCCTCCTCATCAGAATTGTTTTTCTTTGTGTCTTTATAACTTCCCATCTCTGCTGGGCTAATTTCCTCAACAGAATTTTAGTCTCGAAGATCCTAACTGTTCTTCCTCTGAACTCTTTGAAAAATATTCTCCCAGGATCTAGGTCACATGTCATACTATTCCCAGTTTTCCTCTTCAAGTCATAGTAACTACAATAACACTAATGACGACAACAGTAACAACATCTATACTTTAATAAGTAGCATCTAATAAATGTTTGTTGACTGTTGATTGACTGAATATGAATCAGCAGTATGACATGGAAGGCAAAGATGCGAATATCTGAGAAGGCTATACTTTGAGAAGAATGACATTTAGAACAGGGGAGACCACAGTGCCATTATAGTCTGCCCCCATCAGATCACATCTGGAGTAAACATTACCACATTTTAAGAGGTAAGAGGGCACCCACGATGGTATGTACTGAAGATACTTAGGATGTTTAGCCTGAAAAAGAGAAGACTTAGAGAAAACATGATGAGTGCCTTCAAGCATCTTAAGGACTACTAAGAGGAAGAGCAATTAGACTTGCTCTGCTTGGCTCAAGAAAGCTGTGCTAATAGCAACAATAGGAAGCCTGAGGAGGATGGTACCAGGTCACTCGGCTATGCTCTGATCCCATTTGGAGGACCATTTTCAGTTTGGGACAGGACATTTAAGAAGGACAACAATAAACTGACCAACATCTAGAAGGGACTTTGTAATCATGCAATAGGAGGTCTGAAGAAATGTTTAGGAACTAGAGGAGATTCAACTGCCTTCAAATATCTGACGGGGTATCCTATGGAAGAGGGAGCAGACTTATTCTGCTTAGCCCCATTGAGCTGAACTGGAAGCAAAAAGGCAAATTTAGACTTAACGTGAAGAAAAATTTGCTAAATTATAGCTATTTAAAAGTGCTATGGGCTTCTTTGGAGGTAATGGGTTCTGCCTCACTGGAGATATTCAAGCTAAATACCCACTTGCTGGGGATTCCTTCAGAAGGAATTCTTCTTCAGTGAAGGGTTTGACTAGATGGTTTTGAAGTCTGTTTCAGCCTCTAGATTCTGTTTTTCTGTTTTCATCTTTGCATGCCCAGACTAAGCCTTGCAACATAGCAGGTGTTTAATAAGTAAATGAAATGAATAAAGAAAATGAGGAGCAAAAGCACATGGCTACAACATGAAAGGTGAAGTTTTGACTATCATGCAATTAGGAGTTAACAAACTACTGGAAACAAAACATCATCATATTGGAAATTAAATTTTCCACTCAACTGTCCAACTTTTCCAAGTTGAACACAATCCCACGTTTGAACAGGAAGTGTGACTTTTTCTAAAAATCACAAACGCATATTTGTTCTCTAATTACTATTGTGAAAAACAAGCACACAGAGAAAAACAGAAGGTCTGTAAAGGGACTAAAGTCAGAACTTCAAAAAATGAAAACAGGTCACTTTTTAAAACCCATTTCTTATATCTAAAACAGTTAAGTATAGTAAAAAGAATATTAGAATGGAAATCAAGAGAATCGGAAGGAATCTTAGGGGTTACCTAAGTCTGAATTCCAATTCTGTAAAAGAACTCCTTCTATAACATTGCATACTTGAACTTTTGAAATAATAGGACTTTTCCCTCAAAAAAATAACTTCAGTTGTGCCACTTTCTAACTGCACCCACGGACAAGTCACTTAACCTCTTTGAGTCCCAATTTCCTCATCTCGTTGTAAAACAAAGAGGTCAGACTAGATGCTTACTAAGATTTCTTTCAGCTCTAAATCCCTATGATGTGACTTCTACAGTCACAGTGGGGACACTCCATAAAGAGCTAATGCACTTTGAAAATAACATTTTTTAAAAGCCTGCTTCTTTTGAAGTTGCTGCCACCAAGTGGCAGAAGTTCTTAAATCCAAACACTGCAAGGAAAAAGTTATAATTTACTCAGAAAGAATTTTCTGATTTAAATTGAAATTGATTGTTTCTCTGTAACAGTGACCACTTTTCAGGTTAGAAGCTGACTACACATCAGGCATGGCCAAAGCACTCAAATATTTTGCTTAATCATATTTCTGTATTAGAGAGAAGAGTTGTTTTGAAGGAGGATTCCTCACAAGGGATGAGATAAAGAGGTTAAAAAAATAACATCAATAAAAGTTTTAAAGAAGCCGAGAACAAATTTCTAGTTTGCTCTCCCCCTGCTCACAGCATACACATTCCAGAATCAAAGACAGAGCTAGAAAGGATCTCAGAATACCCTCTATTCCTTGCTCAAATCAGGAAATCTGGGCTATTCATGTTCCCCATTGCAATCTGCTTTTATAAACGGGTATCTGTTCTGGGAAAAGACAACCAAAGACATCAAAGTTTAAAGGGAAAAAAATTTGATTTCTTTGTCCATCTCTTGGATTTTCCTAAAGTTGGAGTCATAGAATAATTTCAATTTTGGGATAAAAGATTTTTCTCTCTTCATATTTGAAAAAGACCTAAGGTATGTCCTTCTGTTTCTCTATCTCTCTGCCAATCGGTTTAAAAGACAATTTTACTTTTCTTCATCAAGAATGACTTCACACCAGATAACCTATTTCAGGTTATTCGTTTATCTAAAGAACTGTAAGCTTTCTTGGAAACAACAGGCCAAAATTACACATCTGCTGTTAGCCACAAGATTTCTGTTCCAATATCTACGATGATTTAGTATAGGAACAAACATTTCACATGGGCTTCTGCACAATGAAGAGGCTAACAACAAAATAAATGATTACAATGACAACTGTCAGTCATGTTAACTGTCTTATGCATCATGGATCAGTATTTACAAACTTTATCAATGAATTTGGGATTTGTGCAGACCTAATGAATAATTTATTCAAACAGATCCTGATAGAAACTAAATATATGAAGCCTAATTGTTCAGAATTTATCTTTAGTTATAAAAAGGCAATCATGCTCTAAAAAGCAACTCTGTGAACACCAGGAATGGTACTTAAGGCTTCTCCCACACCAAAGCACATGGCTTTGCACACTGCCTATATCAAACAAATCTATGTTAGTGTAGAACAACTTGCAGAGGCTACAAGGGGTCAATAAAGAAGGCTGTGGAATACATTCAAGTTCATTTTAGTCACAATAACAACTCAATATTATTGACTATTTTGCAGGTAACAAAGGAATTTCCTCACAAGTATTAATATTTCTACTTTACAGAAGAAAAAACTAATACCCAAAGACAGGAATTAACCAGTCTGTTATGGCAGAGCTTACTGATTAGCAGTACCAGCATTCCCATGGCCTTTGCAAACTGTCTCACCAAAACCAACAACTACCTCATCTGTGAATAAAAAGCTAAAGAAACTTTCCCTCTGGGGAGGTTCGGTTGCATTATAATTTTAGTTAGAGGAAATAAACATGGATTAGATAACTTCCAGTGGCCCTCTCTAGTCCAGTTTCTCTCAAAATTTGATACAGATTATTGATAAGATTTTGACTTTTAGAGAAATGTATAATTAAAAATTATGTAACTGTATCCCATACCATAAAATCAATGAAAGAACACAATCATTTTGGGGAATAGAGGATGCTCCATTGAGCTGAGTTTACCTTTGACATCTGGCTGAAGTCCGCAAAGCCCTCACTACTACTGAAGGCACCACTTCCAAAGGGGTCTAAGGTTCCAAAGGGATCTGTAAGTTGTATCAAGAAAACAGTTTTATACAGCTGTAACATTTCTTCTAAGAAAAACTGAAAATCATAAGCTTTCCACCCTAAATAACCCACAAGGAAAGGTAATTAGAACCTAGTTATATTTATGTATTCCTTAAAGCAATCAGAAAGCAATTCCTCAATAATAGTCTCTGAAAATTCCTACTTCATCTAATCCACCAGTCACTCCCTAAACATGGCTTTCAGTTATATCCCAAGATTCTACACAACTCTGAGAAAACATCTGCATTTCACACCAGCCATAACTATATTTAATCAAAAGAAATTATGTATATTTTCGGCAAAAACTTAACTGATCATGATGAAAAATACAAACCATATTGGAGAGAAAAGGCTAAAAGAGAGAGGTAACACTTCAAGGGTAAACCTTTATCCATAACATTTGGCCTAGAAGTTATTTAATGTCCTTTGGGCCTCTGCTTGGTCATGACTGGTCATGAATAATACACCACTGTGACGTTCCCACACAAGCTATCTCCTCTTATAAACAGACCTGGCCTAGCTGCTGGGCAACTAAAATTCTCAAAATAAAGAAGCAGTTTTACAAAATCCTTTTCATTTTCAGCACCTGATAATCTAATTATATTCTGCAATTTTCACACTGTAAGACTGTACCAATCCAAGCCTTTCACCAATAACAAGGCAAACTTCTCATTCAATCAAGCACTGAACTTTCTGATGAAATGGAACTGAGCTAAGAGAAGAAACCTGGTTGGCCCAACAATTGGTGGGTACCTGAAATGTGAGAAAAAAAATCTTATCATTTAAATCATATTCCCCATAGTGTATTTTCTTTATCAAAGCTATTGCTTCTTATTGACAGGTCTAATCAGACAGATGATACTAACATTAAACTAATTCTCTAGCAAGGATCTTAAGAGAAATCGGGCAGAGTCACTCTCAACTTGCATGAATTTTACAGACACAAAACATTGATAAACAAGATGCTACTGACGTAAGAAAATAAAAGAGATGCTTTTTAAAAAACCCTCCAATTCATGCATATGAATACACTAGTTAGCACTATAAGTCATGAATACACTGGTTAGCACTATAAGTCACTTATATTTTTTTAAAGGAATAGGAAAGAAAGGAGGCTTCCCTCTTACCTGTTCCTTTTGAAGAGATACTGGAGGATGAAAAAGGATCACTGACTTCAAAGGGGTCGGGCTAAATGATGCAAAAGGAAAAATGAAAGGCAATTAGTGATTCTATATGCATAGACTAAAGACTTCAATTTGATAATTATGCAAAAGTCACAAAACACACTTATCTGCTGAACATTTATTAAGTGTCTACTGCATACAAAACACATCAAGATACAAAGATTAGACAAGACATTACCAATGTCCTTATGGAACATAAAGTCTACTATAGAAGGATAAAAGATAAAACCTACAAATCCCAATTTTGAGCATTTTTACCGACTATCCCCTATGTCTGAAATTTCCTAGCTAAAATTTCACCTTCTGCAAAAATTCTTTTTGGATCCCTGTTAATGCTAGTGTTGTCATTCTATCTAAATCTTCATTGCACATAGTTGTTTGCATGCTGTCTCCTTCACTAGAAATTGTACTCCTTAAAGCAGAGACTTTTTTTTGGCCTTTCTTCATCTCTCCAGAGCACAGCACAAGGCCCAGAACATAGGAGATGCTTAATAAATGCCTGTTGATGGAAGGAAATACAAATAACTAGAATACAATATACAAGATATCCCAAAATGCTTTTGAGATACCTTGGAGCACAGGATAAGGACATCACAAATTTGCAGAAATCATGTGTTATGTGACTGCCATTACCAAAAGGGGCTCAGAGAAGGCTTAATGTAGGAGATGGCATTTAAGCTGGCTGATAAAAAAGCATACAGGAATTCAGCAGGCAAAGAAATAGATGGAAGACATTCCCAGGCATTTGGGGAATGACAAAAATAAAGTCACAGGGACAAGAAAAGACAGTGAATATAGAGCAGTACCATTTGGCAAGACTGAAGCCTATGTAAAATATGTAATATGAGAGGACTTTAGTAGAACTAAATCTCAAATTATACAACAAAGTAATCATGAAATCTATTTGGTACTGATTAAAAAAACCTTTTTAAATGATCAGTGTGGGTAGGTAGGTGGCATGGTGGAGAAAGCATCAACCCTGGAGTCAGGAGGACGTGAGCTCAAAACCAGCCTTAAGACACTTGATATTTTCTAGCTGTGACCCTGGGCAAGTCATTTAACCCCAATTCCCTTGCAGAAATAAATCAATAAAACATCAGCTGAGCAGATTAGATTTAAAAAAAAGAAAAAGGCTTAGAAACAAATGAATCTAAGAATATAAATTTCCTGAGGAAATCCCTGAGAACAGTTAGGAAAACTAGAAAACAGTTTGGCAGAAATGAGGGGATTTCTGGTTCCGGGATCACTCCAGCAGAGTGATCAGTAATTACTATCTCCCTCCCCTTGTTGACCTTGAAGAGCCCAGAGAATATCTCCCCAGGGAAAAATCCTCAAATAGTGGGAGCAGCAGAAGGGGTAAACAGTCTCTTAGCCTGTGAGGCTAGGAAAATCACTAAGGAGGGGCCCTCTTGCTATGACTGAAGTGGACCAATGAAGGACCAGAGCTGTCCCAGACAGCCCCACTTCAGCAAAATGGGAGAAGATCCTGAGCCCCAGGGGGGTGAAGCCCGTAATCGCCAACATCAGGACCCCCAGGCATGCCTCAGCACCTCAGGGAAATCAGGAAGACACTAGCATAGATGGGATCATCAACCACTGAGCTTGCCTATGTTCTAGCTCAGCATAGGAGACCTCTTATGGCTAGACCACCCTCCTCCACACTTAACGTAACTAACTCCAGGGTAACTCCAGGAAACTCAAAAAGACTCCGCCTAGATTCTGCTTTCCAACACCAGGCAGCTCAGCACCAGGTAAGCTGCAATATTTTAGCTTCTAGCTGAAAGAATCAAATGCCACAACATATAAACCCTTAAGTTTTAGGCACAAGAACTGTGAGACAAAGCACCGCCCCATACCCCAGACACAGAGATCTACTTTAAAAGCCAGGAAAAGGGGGATCATCATATGTAAAAAGTAAAGCAGAAAAAAAAAAAGACCACAGAATCTTTCTATGGGCACAAAGACCAAAACACAAATACCAAAGAGGTCAACATTGAGATTGTACTCCATCTGAAACTTCAGAAGGGAATGTGAACTGGTATGAAGCACAAAGCGCATTCTTAGAAGAGCTCAGGAAATATTTTAAAAGCCAAATTGGAGAAATAGAAGAAAAACTGAGCAATGACTTTAAAATTATGAAAAAAGAAATCATAGAATTTAAAAGGAAAATTGGAAAAATGGAAAAGGAAGTACAAAACCTAACTGGAGAAAATAGCTGGGGGGCGGAGCCAAGATGGCGGAGTAGAAAGACTCACCTATGCTAGGTCCGAACCCACAGCCCATAGATTTCCTGTAAAA
>JAQQSK010011327.1:0-12318 GCA_028658325.1 Potorous gilbertii | reverse complement strand
CCTACAGGACAAAAGAGAAGATGGGGTAAGGGAAGGGAGGGATGATAGAAGAGAGGGCAGATTGGTGATATGGGTAATTAGAATGTCCAGTGTATTGGGGAGGGGGGAGGGGACAAATGGGGAGAAAATTTTGGAACCCAAAATCTTGTGAAAATGAATGTAAAAAGTTAAATAAATGTATTAAAAAAAAAAAAAAGAATGGAGATTCAAAAGAGGGGGGTAGACAGGAATAAATAAAAAAGCATAAAAAAAAAAAAAAAAAGAATTTGAAGCTGGATTTGCACTCAGGCCTCCCTGATTCCAGACCCAGTACTCTATCCACTGCACCACCAGCTGCCTGCTTACAGCATGATGACGTTGTTCAATCATCTGGTCACATCTGACTCTTCAGAACCCCAGGGACCACAGAACATTAGGTCCTTCTATCCTCCAACCCATCTGGGCCAACCTCATGTTCCTTGCTTCACTATCTCTCCATCCCACCCTCTGCCATCCCCTTTTTCTTTTGCCTTCAATCTTTCCCAACAAAAGAGACTTTCCCAGTGTGTCCCTCTTCTCTTTACTTGGTCAAATAATTAAGCTTCAGCTTCAGTATTGGACTTTCAAGTGAACAGCCTGAATTAATTTAAGTACTGAATGATTTGATCTCCTTGCTGTCCAAGGACTCGTCTCCTCCAGCACCACAATTCAAAAGTATCAATTCTGTGTGCTCAATTTCCCTCATAATCCAACTCTCACAGTCATGCATTGCTACTTGAAAAAATCACAGCTTCAATTATGAATCTCTGCCCACAGGGTAATGTCTCTGCTGTCCAGATTTGCCGTAGCTTTCCTTCCAAGGAGCAAGCATCTTCTAATTTCATGGCCGCAGTCACCATTCACAGTGATCTTTGAGCCTAAGAATATAAAATCTGATGCTGCTTCTATTTCTTCTCCCTCTGTTTGTCAGGAAGTGATGGGACCAGTTGCCAAGATGTTTGGTTTTTTTTAACGTAAAGCTTCAAAATACGCCCCAAACATGATCCAAAACATTCCAGCTTTGATGTTCTTGTTTGAGGAATTGACAAAGCAAGATTTTAAAGAACAGATAAAGTATGTTTTAGAAATCAGATGCCTGAGGTTCACCAAGTCCTACTGCTGCACAGGCTACAAGGAGAGCTCTCATAAAGAAGATGACGAACACAGAAAGCCACAGGTGAACTGCCCACAGAAAGGAGTCTAAGAGGCAAAGTGGTGAGAGGGCCAATTGTGGAATCCTGTGGAGTCAGCGAGACCTGGGTTCCAGTCCTGCCCCTATCTCTGACAGACCTTGGCTGTGTGACCCTCTTAACCCCACCAAACCCTCCAATACTGTGAGTTTCACAGAAGGTGCTGATCTGAATTGGTGCAGCTTTCTCATCGGGAGATTTCAATACTCAAGAAATCACAGATCCAGTTCCATGAACAAACAGACAGATGGATGAATAAACGAGTGAATACTAAAGAACAATTTTTGTTTGATCCCAAGATTACTCATGCCACCCTTAAAATGTTCCTGCTTAGTTCTTCAGCTAAAGTACCACCTCAGAACTCAGGCCCCCCCTCTCCTACTGTCTCCAAAAGATGCCCCCAATTAGCCCCTTGAGAGAGAGGCCCTGTGATTTCAAAGGTGCACACAGAACTGCTCACGCCACTGACACAAATCAGCAATCTGCCTGTAATTTGTAGTCTTGGGGAACTGCATGTGGTACTGACTGACTTAATGGCAGCCAGAGTCAAGATTCAAAATCAGGTCCCTCCTGACTCCAAGGCGGGCCTTCCATCCCTACACCAGATCCCTACCGATGCCATACTGACTTAGAAAACTACAAACCAACAGTACCTTTGTTCTACTGCATCGTCTTTTATGACATCAAACATTTCCCTATTGCTTTTTAATCTGGTGGGCTGCACTAGGGAGCCCAGGCCTGTAGTTGGAGGCCTCTGGTCCGTGGGGTAGAGTAGCAAGGGGGAAGGGAGGAAGAGGACGCACATTCTGTTGATCTGTGCATGACCTGTGGACTATAGTGGACCCTGGCTGCTGAGAACGGGTGTTCTGGAACCAGCAGGAGGAGAATGAAGCCGAAGTGGCGATGGGGTGGTGTCAGTATCAACTAAGGCAAAGTAGACCAATCGTCAACAAATAGCTTAAAACAACACCTAAGAAGTCCTTTGGAGACAGGGCTCAGGAGGGCATTTGCTTTCTCTCCTTCCTGTTTCTCAAAATCTTCCAGTCATTCCTTCCTTAGTTCCCTCCCTTTTCAGAACTGATTTATGAATCAAGAATTATTTCTCAGTTCCCTTTCCCTAAGTCTAGCAGGGAACCAACAAATCTGGAGCAGAAATCTTTTATCAGTGCCCTGTCTCTCACTGGGGGAAAGATGGGGAATTTCAGAAGGCACATCCTCTGGGATTTGCAGCAAACAGCCAAAACAAACATTGCTTAAAAAAAGAGGAAAAAGGGATCCAATAGAACCAAGAGGGAGGCCAAAGAACAGAGCTGGGGAGAAGGGTCAATTCCCAGAGCAAGCAATTGAAGTGACTGCCCCAGAATGCTATCTAGAATGACAGGGAACAGACCCTAGTGGTGTAATGAGCAAACACAAGTCCTCCAGGACACCTCTCCTCTCACTGCTGCCCCTCCCCCCAAGTCATTCTTTACTTCCTTTCATTCCTCCATCCAACCCCTTCCCCTCCCTATTTACCTTGGAGGCACAGGAGTGGAACATATTTCTGACTCCTTTGCACATTTCAAAAAGTAACTGTCCAACACCTTCCACTTTTGTGGGATGTTTGCCAAGGTCAACAAACATTAAATTAAAGAGGCTGTCTTGATCCGAAACCTAGAGAAAAATCCCAGAAGAATGTCATTCAGAGCTTTTAAAATGTCAAACTTATAGCCAATCATCTTATTTATTTTCAGTTTATTTGTAAACTGTTAATAGGTATATTTAATGCAGGGAAAAAACATTTTAAAATAATAAAATTTATCTCAAACTGCTATAACTAAGTATACATACCCTTATGTAAACATTGGTCAAAAGACCCATGACCTAAACACTAGCTCGTCACATAAAGTAATACTCAGTGACTCTCAAAAGAAATTACACTGACTCACATAGACGGTTCACAAACTACAACAGGGAGAAATATGCCCACCATTTTACTCTTTCCTTACAAAGCACTAGTAATACAAACTTTGCTAACCCGTGCATGAGTTCACACCTATCACCACCTGTCAAAGCCACTACAAATGCCCTCATCTCTTAATCAATCAGTGGGCACTGATTAAGCACCCACTAGGGCTGAGGAGCTGTGCTGGGGCAAATACAGCCCATGAAACCATCCCCACTTTCTGGCATTGCTGAGGCCCAGCCCAGAACTGGGCCCCAGAATTTTCCTGTCCCTCTCATTCCCCTCATTCGGCTCCTCTACATGCCCCTCTTCCCGAAGGGGAGGGACTCACTCTCTGCTTCTACTGGCACTCTCAGCCCTTAGCACAGATTCTGCCACAGTAAACGGCTAATAAATGTTCACTGTCTCTATAGCCAGCTAGCTATCAAAAGCACTATATTTGACTCAAATCAAAAGCAGCCTTTCAGAAATATGCTAAAAAAAATGCTTAAGAGAAACTTGGCGAAGGGTGCAGCGAAAACCCAAACGATGTCACTGCATTAATACAAAACATGAACTAAGCCCAAGAGGAAATTCAACTGAATTCTGAGGGACAAATATTTACAAAGCATCTGTAATGCTGAGAAGACAAAAATCAAAGACTCTGCTGTTCAGGCTCTCGTTCTACTGGGGCAGGGCTCTTCACCTGCATTTCTCAACTTGTTATTTAATATTTTGACAAATGTATTTCAGTCATGGCTTCCTTGGTAGTATTATGCACTTTATTTTATGCATCTGAAAGCGTGATTGTGAGAAGTCCAGCAGCTTCTCCAGACTAACAACCAGAGGGGTGCAGGACCCATACAGAAATGGGATTGACATACCCCTGACATAAGGAAACACAACACCTACCTATACAGGTAAGGACACAAGGTGCCTGGAGTGGAAAGGAGACACAATGATGGACTGATGTCAAATGGCAGGGGCTATTCCCTGTTTACATCCCCCCAGATTGGTCTGGTCTGGTATATATCATAGGTCCCCTGGGACCTATGATCTCCTCCATGAGGGCATCCATTCTAACAATGCCTGTTGATGGTGTGTATTCTCATTCACATCCTCTCCTCCACCTGCCTGTGGGGCTAGGGTCTTCCTCTTGTTCTCTTTACCTCGTCTAGACACTGGCTGTCCCATCACCCCTCGCTCTTGCTCTGACCAGTCTGTTTTCACCTGGTCCACAGCAACTGTTTCTGCTAAGTCAGTCCCTATCCATAGATGATATGTTGCAGCCTGTCCATGCCTGTACAGAGCTGAACTGAATTTAGAGCAGGGACAGATTACAGAAACTGCTTCTACTCCTCAAAGGTGACTCTCCTCTACTCCATTCTATGAATAAGCAATTTCATAGACACTTTTAAAAAAATACAGGGCTTACCTTTCTCATCAAAAACGTAAAGCTTTCTGCTGCAAAATTCCTTATATGTAGTTTGTGGTGAGCCAGGAGTGTACTGTATAAACTGGAAGGGAAATAGAAGAGATTCGATAACCAACAAGCCATTCCTTAACAGTGACCTAACAAGTAGAGGTCCCCAGTGAAAGGGCTTTTTTTATCCACTTCACTGGGGAAACCAGAAATATACATGTTTAGTCACAAGAGCAAAGTGAGAAAACCAAGGGCACAGAAAGTCAATGTTACAGAATCTCATGAAGGTTTCATTAAGGAATTTTTTGAATGCCTGCCCAGCTACATCCAAGTCAGGAGACAAGGCGTGCGTGCTGGAAGCTCTCTGTAACATGCCCTCTGGGCATGTGGGCCTGCTAAGGATTCTGGGTCCATTCAGTCTATTGTCCCTGATTGTAGGTGAAAAGTCTCCTGGAGATGGACACAACCTGAGCTTGGTAAGGTCAGAATACTGAGTGCTCCAAGTCCCCAAGCTGGAATCCACACTGGAATGTGGGCAGTGAGCAGAGGTAGGCAGCAGCACGGCCCCCAAGGCACAGACCTGTCCATCAATGTTCCAGAAGTGAGCTTGGTGAGGTGAATATCCTGGAGCAGAAGCTCTAACTGTCATCCCTTTTTTCAAGGACTAAGGAAACAAGCAGGGGATTATGACTGATCCCATCCTCTGTTTTGGGAGAAAGCTGTGTGTACACAGCTTTGTGTATAACTCCATCTCTGCTTTGCAGTACATCCTTTTATAAAAGCTGATTCTTGGTTAAATGAAACTGGGGTGCTAATCACTAGCAGTTAACACCAGGGATAACACAGAGGTACGGAGGTTCAAGCCAACAGCACTGGGAAGTAACTCCCCCAATCTCTCAGGGCAGACAGGGAGGGGAAAAGAGAGGCTTGCTTAGGGGCTCGATCTGACTGCGAGACTGAGCACTGCAATGAGGATCCTCAGAGTTTATAGGGCTACTTAAAAGAATTGGCTGTTTTTATTACTTTAAAGCAAACTGCTTTTACACGTTAAAAGGGGAGAGAGGGCTTGGACAGAGAATTAAGGGAGGTAATTGGGGATAAGGGTAAAAAGGTAGCCTGGGGCAACACAAGACAAAAGAGAAAGTCACCTGTATATACTTGGCATGTCCTTGACCATAAGTCTCCATAAGTACTTGTAAAGATAAGACAGGGAAGTAAAAGCCCACTCCAACAACTCAGTGTCCTGGGTCTCTAGAATTGCTGTTATGGCCAGGAAAAAATCTTTAAAATTTGGATAGAAGTCAGTCTGAAGATCCCGAGCCAACTGAACAACCAGGCTGCATTGGAAATAACAAAAAGGCATTCATGATGTCAAAAGACTAAGACTCCAAAATCTGCCAGTATCTGGAGCATCAGCAGTAGGGCGAGAAGGGATGTGGGATGAGCCTCATGGTCAGAAAGACCTAGGTCAAGTCCCCCTGACACGGCGAACCTCTCAGGGCCCTACAAAACTAAAACCATAAATTGGAGAGATAATAGAGGCAAATCTAACCTCATTTCCTTATTTCCATGAAATTGAAAGTCTGATCCCTCCTTCTGGCCCAGAAAAATCAAGTTAAGGGGGGAGGGAGGGGGAGGAAGACAATGCCAATTCACAGAACATGAGTATGTCTTTCAAATATCAAAGCACTTGCTTAATCAGACATTTAAAATATTCTTCCTATTGTTCAAGCCCGACAAAGAAATAAACAATCATCAGACAAGGGCTGCTTTCTCTATCAACATAAAGAGAAATATTAATCCAGTAATTTTATCATACTGAAGTAGGGGGAATTGGAGGGATTTTTAAAGCTCTACACAGACACAGACACACACACACACACACACACACACACACACACACACACACCCTCTCATATTTTGAAGATATATATGCACCTTTTAAATATCATAAGATGCTACACATAGCATACCAAATTATATATAAAATACATATACACCACTGTTGTAAAGTCAATGCTATGTGTATGTGTGTATTTAAAAAAATAAAAATTGTTTCTAATCAAAACACAAGCATTATTAATGATAGTACAAAAGTAACATTCCAAGGATGAACCAAAAAGGATTTATACCTTAAGACAAGCCTTTCCAAATTGTAAATTCCTTTTTTGTTAATTTTTAAAACACAAGTACCTGGTTGTTCAGGAAAATACATATGCGTACACACATAGCTGTTTTATATAATTAAAAAATACAATATAACATATAATTGTAATATATTCAGCACCATAGTATGTCAATGCTTCATATAAATGACATCTATTTTAATATTCACATAGCACACGTTAAAGCACAGATTCTTGTTTCTGACTCATAAACGACTGATAATTCTATCACACTTCAAGGATCTGTAATTTGTAGGTCAGAGGATCACAGAGGGCCTTACAAAGAACACTTGCTGATTTCTACCTACTAGTACTAGCTGTCCATTAGCATAGCATTTCAGAACTCAGAGTCAGCTTGAGGACCTAAGGGAAGGCTAATTGGGTAGAAAGACTATGTTGTAAGTCACCACCAAAAGGCAGTGGCTACTTTACACAACAGGCCTTCCCTCATAGTCCAGTGGGACAACCTCTTTCCTGAAAGGGCAGTCACACTGTCAGGCCTTAACCAAAGAGCCTGCAACTTACTCCAAAAGTGGCTGATAGGCCAGGCTCTGCTTGATCTGCAGGTGGGTCTTCAAGCTCAGGGCAATCTCACTCTGATGATAAACCAGCTGATTGAATGACTGACATTTGCCAACAACTTCTTTGTAAAATTTTCCTAGAAAGGGGTAGAGGGGAAAGAATCACTCTCATTATTATATAGTAACATAGAAGTTTAACTGTTAACAGAGAAAATATCCAATACCACCACTGATAAATCCATTAGTAAACTTTGAACATACCAAAATGCTCTGTGAGGTTCAATTCTCTCCATTTCTGTAGTCCTTCATAAAAGTAGGTTTCTACCTCCTATAAAACCAAAACATTGCATTAGTTAACAAGTCAAGTGAAAACCCTCAGACAAAAACACAAGTACAGTTAATGACATATCAAAGGCAATACTCCAAGCATGAATTAAAAGGATTTACACCTTAGGCAAGTCTTTCTAAATTGCAAAATCCATTTTTGTTTATTTTTAAAATACAAAACTGGCTGTTCAGGAAAACTTTAAAGCAGCTAAGGGTTACTATTATCTTTGTATGGAGAGTTAATTCATGATACTTTAGTCAGTATAATTTAATTTTAATAAAAATTCCCTGATCAACCTCTTTCTATTTACTGGTTCTTTCCCTATTGCTTTCAAATATGCCCAAAGCTGGCCATCCCTGGAAAACCCTCACTAGACTCTTCCATTCCCTCAAGGGATCATCCTCTATTTTTCTTCCCTTTCTCAGCTATTTCCTCTCATTCATTCCTAACCCATCCCTCCAGTGAAACTGCTCTATCCCAAGTAACTAATGATTTCTTAATTGCCCAACTGATGGTTTGTTCTCAGTCCTCATCATCTATCCTCTCTGACCTCATCAGCTCCTACAGGTTTAACTATCATCCCTATGCAAACTATGTAGAGAGTTATGGGACTTCCCCACCACCTCCAGGACAGTCCAGGTGCCTCCCCAAAAATGGAATCCCTGAAAAATCAGAATAGATCAAACACAAATCAATGATTCCCTGAAAAAGCAAGAAATATCAGAATAAAAATCAAGAAATTTAAAAAAATTATTCAAAAATAAGATAGCCAATGTCAAAAACAACTAGCCTGGAAAACAGAGCAAGAGAGAAACCAT
The DNA here is from genome assembly GCA_028658325.1 of Potorous gilbertii. Taxonomy (NCBI): domain Eukaryota; kingdom Metazoa; phylum Chordata; class Mammalia; order Diprotodontia; family Potoroidae; genus Potorous; species Potorous gilbertii. The sequence goes on along the minus strand of JAQQSK010011327.1, from coordinate 3,931 downwards.
TAAATCCCTAAAAACCATGTGCAAAAAGCAAAACAAAAAAACAACCAAAACCAGATGCTGTATTTCAAGGAATCATGAATGGAAACTGTCCAGATCTAGTAGAACCAGATGGCAAGGAAGATAGAAGGAAGTCACTCATCACCTCCTGAAAAGAAGCTCCATAACGTATCACAGCCAAAATTCAAGCTACAAACATCCAGAGAGACGAGACGCTGACCAGGTACCATAGAATTAGTGAGGGTCACATCTGACCTAGTAGCTTCTACTAAAAATGAGTTCAGAATACAATATTCCAAAAAGGAAAAGACACCAGCTTTTAAACAAGAATAAATTACCCTGAAAGACAGAATATTATCAAATGGGGCAAGGAATAGACCTTTAACAGAACAGGGGACTTGGAAACATTCCTGATTAAAAAAGCTCAGTAGGAACTCTGAAATACAAACTCAAGGGTCAAGAGAAACCCACAAGAGTAAATCCATGCAAGTAATTAGGAGCATTCTAACAAGAAAGAACCAGTATCCCATCAAGTATCCCTGCAAGGGGCTTGAGGGAGGGCCTGGGTTGGTGCAATTCTAAGAGTCTGAAGATGGCGACAGAAGGAAGGTTTGTAAAAGGTGTAGGATGAAGGTGAGACTTGTTATGTCTCCTAGGAGAGATGAGGAGATGGAGCTGTGGGGTGGAGCAACTGGATGAACCCCACTCTTTATCTGAAGAGGACATAGGAGGGTCTATATCGACATACAAGCAGTGCTGTGTAGAAAACACGTCAAATTGGAAGGTGAAACAGGGTGGTGGGGGCGGGGGACACTGAGAGGGGAGACTGGAGGCAACGGCCACAAGCAAAAGAGCTCTCCTGATCCTGAAGGGAGGTCAAGAGGGGCTAATGACAAAGCAGAGAACTAGAATTGAAGGGGATAACCAACTGGAGGTTGGCTGCATGAACTGAGGCGTGTGTTGTGATGACAAGGACTGTAGAAATGCATGCCTAGTACGAACTGACAGAGCGAAGTGAACAGGACCAGGAGAACAATTTGCACAGGGACAAAAACACTGTAAAAACAAACTCTGAGCACCCTGAGAATGAGGAGGACCTATGATGAGGCCTGTTAGCCACCTCTTAGCAGAGGTGAGGAACATACAAGGGGCGGCATACAATCTGTGCACATGGTCACTGTGTGGACAGATTCTGCCCGAGTATGGCTGTGGTTCAGTGTTTGGTTTCTCATGCACACACTTTTTTTTTCTATTTAGGAGGGAAGGACAGTGATGTCAAAGTAGGGGAGCACTGGTAACATTTAAAAATGCAGAGTTCATTGTAAAGACTTCCATGAACTGATGGCAAAGTGAAGTGAACAGAACCAGGAGAATGTTGTACAGTCACAGCAAACTCTGTGAGATGAAGAACTGTAAATAATTTAGCTCTCCTTAGCAACACAAAGATCTAAGATTATCCCAAAGGACCCAAGATGAAGCCTACTGTCCAATCCCAGAGAAAGGAAGAACTGATGTTGTCTGAATGTGGACCGAAACATACTGATTTTTACTTTCTTTTCATTCCTCTTTTGTTGTTGCTCGAGTTTTCTTGTACAAAATGATGTGGAGTTTTCTTGTACAAAATAATATGGAAAGTTTTACATGACTGCACATACATAACCTATATCAGGTTCAAACTCTTTTTTAAAAAATACATAGTAAATTTAGCATAGAGTAACAAAATGCCCTGTTGCATCTTGTGAACTTTTTCATTTTATCTTTCAAATGTTTTAATGACAGAATTTTTTTGTATTGTTACAGCTGTTTACTCTCTTCTTTTCTCCTTTCTTTCCTCCTCCAAAACAGCCTCCTTTCTTGTAACAAATAAATATAATTAAGCATACTTCAGCTGTTTCCAAAGATGGGTCTCATTCTGCACTGCCAGTCCATCCTCCCTACCAAGAGGCAGGAAGTACAACTGCTATCTATCAGCCCTGGGCAGTCTTAATTGGACACAATATACAATATCCTTTCTTGTTCTTTGTACATTGAAAATGTTAATACTTGTAGATAACTGCTCAATTTGTAACCAAAACAGGGAAATATTTTTTCAAAAATACCACTGGTTAAGAGAGAATCCATAACCCCACTGTGGCATCAGTACATTCTATTTCAGAACAGAACTCTAGTCCAGTCTGGGGTCAAGCTGGAGAAGGCATTTCTAGGAGGTTGGCATTAAAACTCAGCAAATGAATGAGACCAGAAACTGGAGGTAGCAGTTAGGTAGGATTTGGGGGAATTTAGGTGTGAGGCATCAAGTTGGAGAGGTTTTTCCTCCCTGCCTTAAACTTCACACTGTAGAAAGTAGGAATTACCACACTAGAAATTATTCCTCAGCCTATAGTAGATAGAGAGGGTGAGCAAGTCCTGAATTCAAACCCTGCCTCTTGCACTGCTGGCTGTGTGACCCAGGGCAAGAACTTTTCAAAGGCTCAGGAAATAAAGTCTCAAAGTTATAGAAGAGTTGTAGTAGATCTGCATTATCAAAGGGTGTTCCCACAAGGAGTTCCCCACAACAGATAAAACCATGTAAGTTTCCACCCAAAAAATATTTGGGAGAGTTGGAAGGAACCTAAGTAGGTCACATACTATGCAAGGTCTGAAACATGGCATAAAACATCAATTATAATGACCACTTGGTCAAAATACAATCAACCTGAAAACTCTTCCTGATACACCAACAGTGATCCATTTTTAAATGTATTTTAAATAATGAAAAGAGGTATCATAGAGGACATTCTTACCTCATCATAACTGGCAGTCCTATCAATCCGATGGATGATATCGATATTAACATTCCCAAGACGTTCAGCAAAGGTAAGAAACTGAAAAGGGAAAACGTACAAGATGATTACAGACACATCAAACCATTAGGAAGCACCTGACACTGGTTTGCGGTGCTAGGATTACATGCATGGACTTGGTTTCATGAATTTCACTTGTCTGAAAATCCCTTCTCTTAAGGAAAGTGCTATGGTCTGGTGGACAGAGCAAGTGACATGGACTTAGAAGTCCCAAGTTCAAACCCATTTCGGACACCTCCTAGCTGGGTGACCCTTAACCTCTTTCAACCTCAGTTTCCTCAATTGTAAAATGGGGTTAGCATCTACCCCACAAGTTTGCTGCGAATAAAATGAGATATTTATAAAGAGCTTTGCAAACCTTAAAAGCCCTATATAAACACTAGCGATTGTAATAAATAATAATCACAAAAACTCATACCTCCCAAGACTGAGGATAAAGTGACATATTTGTAAAGTACTTTGCAAACCTTAAGGCACTATAGAAATGCTAGCTGCTACTGCTATCAATTATGACGAGGAGGAAGATGAAAATAGTAACTACCTCCCAAGACTCGGAGAATAAAATGAGCTATTTGTAAAGTAGTGTGCAAACCCTGTCTATGTAAATGCTATTATTATGAAATGAATGCTATTATAAGAGCAGCTACTTCCCAAGATGGTGGAGAGTAAAATGAGACAATATTTGTAAAGCACTTTGCAAACTTTAAAAGTGCCACATAAATACTATCATTAAATAACTATAAAATGCCTATCTCCCAAGACTGAGAAGGTAACATGAGGTAATATTTGTAAAGCACTTTGTAGACCTCTATATAAATGATGTCATTATTAAATTATTATTAAATAGCTGTAAGAATAGCTCCATCCCAAGACTGGGAGGATAAAATGAAGTACTACTGTAAAGCACTGAAGCTCCTCTTCCCAAAGCAATGGGGGTGAAATGAGATTTTTTGCAAAGCACTCTGTTATATAAATGCTGTTATTATTAAGTAACCCTAAGAGCTCCTCCTCCCAGGCCATGGGGGGAAAATGAGGTATCTGCAAAGCACTTCACAGACCTGAAAGTGACATATAAATGCTACGATTATTAA
>JAQQSK010011326.1:0-12318 GCA_028658325.1 Potorous gilbertii | reverse complement strand
TGAATGCGGTAAGTCTATCAGCATCATTTTTTCCAACAGCATGTGCTCACATTGTGTCTCTGTGTCACATTTTGGTAATATTTACAATATTTCAAACTTGTAATTGTTGTCATATCTGTTTCGATGATCTGTGAGCAGTGATTTTTGATTTTCTTATTGTAATTGTTTTGGGGCATTATGAAATTCAGTCATACAAGACAGTAAACATAATCAATAAATGTTGGGTGTGTTCTCACTGCTCCATCTGCTAGCCATTCCCATCTCTCTCCCTCTTCTCAGGCCTCCTCATTCCCTGACTCAACAACATTGAAATTAGGCCAGTTAATAACCCTATAATGGCCTTTAAGTGTTCAAGTGAAAGGAAGAATCAATCCATGCAGTAGACTTTACTGTCTCATTTTAAGAAATTGCTATAACCATCTCAGTCATCAGCAACCACCACCTTTATTAGTCAGCAGCCATCAACATAGAGGCAAGACCCTCTACCATCAAAAAGAGTTTGATCCATTGAAGGCTCAGATGATGTTAGCAATAAAGTTTTTAAATTAAGGTATACACATTATTTTTTAAACATATTACTGTTGCATATTTAATAGACTGAGGTTAAGTAACTTACACAGGGTAAAACAGATATTTTTAGAGATTGGATATGAACTCAGATCTACCTCACTTCAGGTCCAGCATTCTATCTAATCCTATGTACATATTAGATTTTTGATATTTAATGGTTGATTTAGTAAATATTTATCAAGTGACTCCTTCAAGCAAGGCACTAGGGTAGGATGTAGGGACACAGTAGCATGTATAGCTAGACAGATAGGCAATATAGACATGTAAGTTAGTAGGTAGGTAGGTAGGTAGGTAGGTGGGGTGGTATGGTCCTAAGATTTCGTCACAAAAGGAATTCCCTAAAAGTCAACTCCTTCTACATGAGCAGATCAAATGCCCTAGAAATTATAGTTTTAGACAGCTGCCTTGAGGTAATAAGAAGTTAAATGACTTCTGCAGTGTCACATAGCCAGAATGTTTGAGAGATTGGATTGATCTACAATAAGAGGTGTAAAAGAGATGTCCAGACAAAGTGGAATGAAAAAATACTTTTAGCTGAGGAATCAGAAATTTCTGGAGGAGTCAAACTCCTCAAATAAGCGTTAAAGAGAAAGACCTTAATAAGTGGATATACTAAGAAAATTCATTCCAATCACGTGAGAAGGCCTTTTCATTATGGTTTTGTCATTCATAAAATCTTAAAGTGTTTTCAAAAATTTGTATTCTATTTGACAGATAAGTTTACTAAATGTCTAATATATGCTTTTTGGGGGGAGAAATACAGTTATGGTAAGCATACATTTAGAGACCTTGACTAGGAAGCATGAGGACTTTTCAAAATCAAGAACACATCTCTATGTCAGTTGGAGAATGAAACAAGCTAAAGAATTGAGTTTGAAAACAGAGATGCTGCCCAATTTACTGTTTGTATCTTAATGCTGACGTTGCAGGGAGCTGGGCCTCTGGCAGGGGTTGGGAGTGAGGAAGAGTACTTCTAAGGCCTCACCATACTAATGGGTCATTCATTCTGACTATAGAAAATTGCACTGACTAAAATTTTTGGCATTATTTGTTTGGACTATGACCACTCAGAGAAGATTGTTACAAAAGTCTCTTTCAAAGGGGAATTGTGAAAACTACACCTTTGAGTTAATGAGTAACAAAGTATTATGTAGATTTTTCTGAAAGTCTAAATTAAAAAACAAAACGAAAACTTAGGTAACTATAAAGCAGATCTTTCTTTGCTCAGGGTATTCAAAGTGATATCTGGATATCGTTTTTTTGATTTTGGTACTTGAGTAAATGGTTTCCACATTTGCTCCTATATGTATAATTTATTAAGATGGGTGTCAGGATTTTTTGTCACTTTTCCTCAAATGTAAGCTTTCTCTAGTAAAACATTTCACTAATGATGAAATCTTTGGTGAGGCTGAATCTTCGCATGTGGTAAGGATTAGTCTCTTGGCAGTAATAGTGTCATTGTGATGTCATTCTTAGGAACCATAACAGCCCATGAGTGGAAAGACTGCTTAGTTGAAAAATGTCACAGGCTCCACACATGACTGATTCAAATTTTAGGCAAAATACCAACTTCACCATAAAAAATCACTTGATGGAAATAAAATTCCATGATGGGAGAATTTCAGGTGTTCACATTTATAATCTGAAGAAAAGATGTGGTCTGAAAACAAGATATAATTATACTAAAATTATCATGTCATTACTTATAAAACAAGTCAGCTAAGCAGTAGTCTAGTAAATTCAATGACTGATTTTATTGAATCAATTTGCCAATCGATAATAGCATTTAATATTGCTTGTGTGTGCATTTGATATTCTTGCATGTGCCACTGTTAATAACAACTCACATTTATTTAGCACATTGAAGTTTTCAAAGGTTTTCATTTTCATTCTTTAATTTGAGTGTCAAAATTCTACAATGGATATTAGTTTTCCCAGACATTCTAAATATTATTTTTTTCCTCCTTTTTTTTTTTAAGATTAGGACACTGAGATTCAGAAAGGCTTATTGTACAGTTAGTGTCAGAAACTCACTTGAATCCAGACCTTGACTCCAAGTCTTATGTGTTTCTCACTGTAGACCAGAACCTGAACTTGTGAATTCATTAGAATAGAGCAAATTTGTCAAACTCAGATAGAAATTGAAGTCTGTGGGCACTTATTGACTTAGAATACCACAAATAAATATTATCTATGCTGCATTGTGATTTTTACATTTGTTTTTGTTAAACATCCCCAATTACATTTTAATCTGGTTAGGAATGCTAAGATCATTGCTGGTAACAAGGCTGACACCTCTGGATAGAGAATACTCAGGATAAAAAACCTCCCTTATGCAAGTTGACAAGTTTTAGTTAAATTTATAGTCTTAGAAATTTACCCAGAGCACCAAGAATTTAAGTGGCTTATTTTGTGTGTAGAGGAAATTTGAATCCAACTCTAGTTTACTCCAAGGTCACTTTTATAGCCATAATGCCATTCATCCTCACTGTTTTTCTCCTATACCATAATTTTTTTCTTTCCAGAATATATAGCATTGTGCACTATTTATGTTTACATATATTTGTGCATGTGTATGCATGTATGTATTTGCATATTCACTGAGAGGAAACATGGCTTTGTGAAAGAGGTATAACCTTGAGGTCAGAAAGAATACATTTATCTCTCCCTCATCACAGCTTTATCCATTGTTGCTTCAATATATCATGGGTCAGCTAAAGAAATTAAATGGGGATTTGGGGGGAGTTTGGTAGAAGCTGCAGATGACACATGATGGCCAGCAGACAACACAGAAAAAGTTTAGAATCTCAGAAATTCATAAAATAAATGCAGAGTATTATATAATATCAAACCAAATTTTAAAATTAAATATTTTAAAGACCCCATAAAAAAAGAAAAAAATATATATCAGACTTCTTCTCCGGTATGTAGGGAGGGCCAAAAAATTTTAAGCAGACTTTCCAGATCCCAGGGGCACCATGCCCCTTTAACCCACCCCAGCCCCCTCGATGTGGAAGGAATAATTGTTCAATTTCTGCCTCAGAAACAAAGGAATCCTATAACTTTAGGTAATTCATCTTATCTCCAAGTACCCTAGAAGACTTACTATATGCATTACAGACAAGTTATGCTTCTGTCTCAGAGAAGGGTGTTCCCACACCTAGATTCCTCTCCACCAATTAAATCACATATTTGGACCCGCCTCAAAAAAGCGTGCATGCTATCTCCTCCAAACCAATATAATTCTTGAGAACTTGGACTTTCATCATCCTCTTTTTATAGACCTAGTGCCTAGTATATAATACACTCTTTGGATTCCCCAACAGAGATGGATGTTAAAGTAGAAGGAAACAGTAAAGTTCAGTTCTTCTCTATAACTCCTCCAACAAAGATGCAGAAAGAGTACAAGATCAAGCGGCAATCAAGAAAATTAAAAAAAAATCACAGGAAGACATCTACCCTAGGTAAACATTGGGAGAAAGACTTGTGTTGACATGAGGACTGATGATGTCAGTCCAGTAAGGTATCTCATTTAGCCTGGTTGCAGGATGCTGTTCATAAGGTGAGTGGTCATGAATCCAGTTAGGACAGGGTTTGAGGCTCTGCAAGGTGCATGAATGGATGCTAAAGAGAAAACATATGGCTATGACCCCAGCTTGCACAAAAGAAAGGATCTCTGAAAAGGCTTCATACAAGGGCAAAATCAGATGCGAATCCAGCTTAGTTATGGCCTAAGGTTCTGTACTGGGCAAGAAGCAGGAAAAGAAGTCAACAGTGACTGTGTGACCCTGACCACAGAGCAGTATTTTGGATTTACCCTCACCTCCAGCCCAATATGAGACCTGCAAGTAAAGATCACTTAGGAAAGAGCACTCAGGCCAAGGAGGAACTTCCAATTCTATAACTCTAAATCTGCTGGGACTTCTAGATGGCTGGCTCAGTTAAGGGCAGCAGCAGTTTGTCTACTGGATCTCTAATCCTATAGTTGTATTGCCATAACCCAAACCTAGGTCAGGATTTCACAAAGCTCAGATAAAGAAGGCAGTCTTTAGACTTTTCCTTAGATCAGATCACTTACCATCCACTGAAAGTTTTCAAGTCCCTACCTTAGCCACTCCTGAGCTCTTCGGAGAATGTGATATTAAGCACATGGATATAACAGTGGAAGGACCACAGATAATTCATATTAGGACCAAACAATGCTGAATTATTCCCTCTTGAAGTATACAGAACCCTGGCCTAACACACACCAAAGAGTTAAAAAAAATTTCTAATTATGAGAGGCAATTATGGTGCCAGAGATACCCCAAACTCCAGAACAAAAAAAGAATGACTTTAACATCTCTAAGACAAGCCTCAGAGGAAAAAAATCCTCACACTGTCAACATTGTCAGTCAGATTTCCTGAAAGAAATATAGCAAAATGTTTTATAAAGATTATTTTTTTAATTAATGATATAATTGAGCTGGAAGAAAGAGTCAGAAAAAAGATGTTTTGAAAAATAGCTTGCAAGAACATTTAGTGAGAATTATAAAGCCTTACCCAAGCAAGTCTCTTAGAGAATTAGAATAAACAGAAGTTAATGATTCCATGAGACAAAAAATATGAACACAGTGATGTGGCATTTGTTCCCCTTACTGTACATGTTCATCAATCTGTAAGTGTCAAGTATCTCTTTATCATCTTTCCCCTCTTTTCCATCTTTCTTTATTTTTCTTATGCATCATAGTCATGTCTCAGGTTCACCTTCATAGAAAAATAAATGAAACATGGCCTTAAATGAGGCAGGATGAGATAGATTCAAAGGAGATAAACCTATTCCTTGGATACAGACAGAACTAAGGAGAGAATGGAAGAAACAAAGAAGATATGAGATATGTTTTGAAATGTATAGAATTAGTTGGGGAAGCTTAAATTAGAGGGTTGCAATATTCACAGTTAAGCAGAGGCAAGGTCATTCTGTTGAGAGGGAGAGAGGCAGTGATGATTTTAGGAAGACTAAAAATGTGCTAGAGTGGCAATAGGGCACTTATAACAGATAAATTAATGCATTGCTGAGCTTTGCCTTTGTGCATCCTTCAAGCTTAAATCTTACCGCTTAGGTAAGGTCAAGAAGTTACAATGGAGATAGAAATGATCTTTCCATTACCGGTACTAGATATGTAATTCATATAGTATTTATCACACACTCCCTTGTATTGAAGATTATATGTGTGCTTATGTATGTGTATATACATATATATTCATAAATACATACATACATCTCTTACCTCCTCACATAGAATATACACAGGAGCTAAGACCATGTCATCAATATTTTTGGATTCAAAAAGTATCTAGTACATAAAAAGCTCATAATGAATTACTGAATGAAAAAATTAATGAATGAAAATAGTCTTTAAATTAACTAAAAACATCTGAGGAATTAAGATTTTTTTTACTTATTATTTTAAATGAACTAATCAGTCTGTTAGCACAACCCATGTTATTAGTTATTTCCTAACACTCAATACCACACTGCAATTACTAAATTATGAGGATGTGGGGAAGGAGCCTGAAAAGAAGGAAATCTTGAAGGTATAAAAGAGAAAGGGAATGATTGCTTCAGGGAGGTCCTATTATACAGAGAGAGCAGAGGCGAATGAAAAGTTTATCTCATTTAAAGAACTGAACGTGTTTTGTAATAACACCTGTTTCATATAAGGTTCTTTGATATATCCACAATTAAACATTCAGTACCTTTTGCTCCACAGCATGAAGATTACTTCAAAAGATTCATTATAGTAAATCTAAAGTATTTTGTCAAGGACAAGTCTGTAAAGGAAGGAAGGTTACTACATGATACCCAATGGATGAAAACGTTGGTCAGAAAGCACGTACCATTGATTTGTTGGATCTATTTAAATATGTAAGCAGAATCACGGAATGCCCTCAAAGGAAATGTAAAGTAATATATAAGTTTTTATGAGAATCACTGTGGCATACTGGAAAGAAGAAAATCCTTGAAGTAAAAAAGACCAGAGAGAAATTTTGGACTTTGGCCCATTCTGTCTGCATGATTCTAGACAAGTCATTTAACCTCTCACTAACTTCAGAAAACTCTCTAAGAGTAGTTGTAGATGTGCTTCCAAAATGAATGTGAAGAATATTTCCTTCCTTCCTTCCTTTCTTCCTTCCCTTCTTCCTTTTCTTTCTTTCCTTCTTTCCTTCCTTCCATCTTCATTTCTGTTTCTTTTTTCCCACTCATACATACACACACATGTATGTATGTATATGTATGTAAGAGATAAGTTCTATATTAAAATAAATTCACTTGTATAATGTGAATACAGGTATATAATCAAATATAATATACATACCACATACCTATCTCTTTCCATTCCTCCATATGCACATGTATGTAAAGAAACTCGGGACTTGTATTGGATCTACCAATAAATTGCTCTACTCTTTGATATTTAAAAAAAAAATGTCCAAAGACTTTTTTTAATTTTATATTAAAAGCAATTCAAGGAAATCAAGGGAAATTCTTTACTGGGATAAAGCTTGCTAAAGGATTTATGGCCAGAAGAGGTATTAGAGGTGATCTAGCCAAATTGTCATTTTAGATAAGAGGAAGTTGAGGTTTCAACTTGTTGAAATTGACATAGGTAGTCAGTAACAACAGCGCCAAGATGCAAACTTAATTTCCCTGACCCTAAATCCAGTGCTTTGCTCATATTGTCTGTATATGAGCTTCTACTCTGGACACAGATTCTGGAAAGTTGCTTCATTCTGTTAAATAAAAAAAATTTGGCCCTTTCAATACTTACAATGAATAGTATTTGAGATTCAGAGGTGTATGATCCCTTATCTCAATAAAAAGGAGGACAATTTTCTAGCTTTTCTCTCCCAGACTTTCTTGCATGGTTTGCCATCTTACTTTGGGAATAATATATTACTTTAGCCTACTTGTCATAGCTCCTGTTATCTTTGGTTTGGAAATATTAGCATTCATTCTACTTCTGCATTCTAGAGGTGCTATTTATAATGAGGACAGGAAATTGCCTGTCATGAATCCTTTCTGGGAACAATAATTACTGAGAATCATAACTGTGGAAAAGTGAATTTGTCCCTGTGACATTTTATAATAATGGTTATTGTAATTGTTGCTATTGTGGTGGTTGCTTAGCGGATATATTGATCTCCCTTGAGGCATTACTGGCTATACGCATACAAACGCAAGAATGCGCCTTGCCGAATGTCTTAGGAAGCCTTCTTTGACTATCATTTTAAGAAATTGCTTGAGAGGCAACACAGAAGGTGTGGTTGACTTTTTCCTGATGCTTGGTCTCTTTTCAATCTGAATCATGTCCCTCAAGCTTAAACAGCAATTGCCCTTCTCTCTCTATGGAAGGTAACAGGGGAATTGCCTAATTTCAGCACCTTGTCTTGGGTAATGTATGAACAGCAGTGACTCATAGTGGGGACTTTCAGACACAGGGTCAGAGAAAGCCTTTTAGATCGTAAATCACGAAATATAGAGAACTGACCATTCTGTTTTCATCAAGGAATAGCAGTGCTAAACAAAAAGTACAGTAATTCAGTCTAGGAGAAAAAGTTTAGCCTATATTGAAACCCAGGTGTTGATATTCCTATTTGCAACATGCATGCTGCGATCATCCAAAAGTCACAGTTCCAGTCTCCCTCTTGCCATTGGTGAGTACGTTTTTGGTGCCAATTACTTCTTACAGTCATGACAATGTTACTATTGATAATGGCTTTCCTTTTCATGACACTTTATAGTTTATTTTTACACATATCTTCTTTGATGCTCAAAACACCCCTTTAATTAATCAGACTACATATCATAGTCATTTAATCTCTTTCAGCTTCAATTTCTTTACTGGTGAACCATATACATTTCTAAGGTTCATTTTAACTCTGAATCTGAAGAGGCTTATCTTTCCTATCCATATTTTTCAGATGCGGGAAACTAGGACTCAGAACAGTTAAATTATTTGCCCAAATACATATACTTAATAAGTGGCAAAGTCAGGACTTGAATACCATTTCCAGAACATATTTCCTCCACATCTCTACTCATGAAAATTTCTTTTCTCAGTGTCCACTTCTGATGCAATGCCTACATGATATCTTTTCTGATCTCTGGCTTCATGCTTACTCCCAGATGTGGGGCAATGGATGGTCCACATGATTTGAAACAAGGAAGATAGGTTCAAATCTCAACAAAGAAACCTACTATCATTGTGACCATGGGTAATCTATTTAAAATCTTTGATCCTTAGTTTTCTTTTCTGCTAAATTAAGGAATTAGACACAAAGCCATTTAAGATCCCTTTCAGTTCTAAATTTAGGATTCTATAATTCTGGGATATTAATCTCTCCTCCTTGAATTTTTTATAGTAATTCTTCTGAACCTCCTTCAACTTCTGTCTATCCTTTTGTATCATGCTTATTTGTTTAAATGTCACTTCCTCCACAATAGTATAAATCACTTCATTTATATAGTAACTATATAATAGGAAATGTAATTTTTGTCTTTGTGTCCCAAATGATAAGTTCAGTGAAAATAGTAGACATTTAATAATAAAAGTTTGTTGGATTAAATTGGATTGAACTTGGACCTACCAGCTCCAAAACCATGGCTCCATTCTCTGCAGTATATGACATTCAATATGGGATTTCAAGCAACAAAATATTTGGCAATTAGGCAATGACTTCATCTGACCTTTTACATTGGAAGCAGGCTAGAAACAGATTTCTGCTTTCAGTAGTTTTGAATCAAGCCCTGGGAAACACAATAGGAATTCCATCAACCTTAGGGACAAAACTGGCCACAAGATACTGCAAATCATCAATTGTTTGGGGGAAAGTTTCAGTCATTTGTTAAAAAATCAGGGAGACAAGGGACCAGAACTGTCTACTTATCCTCTCTTGTACTCATAAGGGATGAAAGTAAGAGAAAAATTCAGTGGCCACACAAAAGGATATGATAAGAGTTAGCATGTAAAAATGCCCCCATACCTAAACAAGGTAAGCTAATCCTTTCCTGCTCACACCCACTCCTCTTCCTCATTCTTGCTACTCTTCATGCTCATTTTATTCAAATGCCACCTCTATGAAATTGTCTAGAGGAACAAAAGGGAATCTGCTTGCTCCCCACTAACTTTCCCCCAAAATTATTTGATGAAGATCCAACACACCCATAGTGCTGCCATTAGAGCATTGAATCATTGATGCATTGTTTCAACATTCCAGCATGGAAATAATGGCTCATGCATAACCTCCTACTAGAGGCTTTTTCTGATCTTTGAAATTATTAGTACTTTCTATTCCTTGATTCCTTGAATTATTTCCTTGTGTTTGTACTGTATCCTCTGAGTCTCCAACAAATAGTAAATTCCTCAAGAACAGATATTTTATACATGTATGTGTGTGTGTGTATGTATTTAAGCCCAGCACCCAGCACAATGCTTTTTCTGTACTATTTAATAAATATTTGTGGAATTGAATCAAATTTCACAAATATTTATTAAACACAAGGCAAAGTGCAAAAGCAACATTGCCAATGACAAATTATATTTGTCACAAGAGTGACTCTAGAATATTCATTGTGCCCCAAATACTTGAATATAGGTTAAAATCCAAGAGAAAATATAAAAAATATACATCATTAAGGTTTTGGAATATATGGTCTCCACAAGAAAAGACACAAAGTGTTTTAGGAAGAAAAACACTGAATTGGATTTAGAAGATCTATTCAGTTCTACCATTTGCTAATGGACAAGTCACAATGTCCCCCTGAACCTCAGTTTCATCATATGTAAATTTTAAATAATATATTTTTATTTTATTAAATATTTTCCATTTACATGTAGAAAATTTTCATCATTCATGTTTTTAAAATTTCAAGTTCTCTTTCTCCCTTTTGCCTCTCCTCCATCCCCTGAGAAGACAAGCAAAATGATAGAGAATATAAATGTGAATTCATGCAAAACACATTTCCATATTAACCATACTGCAAAAGAAGACACATACATAAAACAAGAAATAAAAGTTTAAAAAAGTGCTTCAATCTGTATTAATAATTGATCAGATTTCTCTCTGGAAGTGAATAGTATTTTTCATTATGACTTCTTTGGATTGTCTTGATCAAAGTAGCTAAGTGTTTCACAGATAACACATACATACATTATTGCTATTACTGTGTATGGTGTTTTCCTGGTGACATGTTTCCCAGGTTTGTCTGAAACCATGCCCCTCACTATTTATAATAGCACAATAGTATTCCATCATAATCATATATCACAACTTGTTCAATCGTTCACCAATGAGTGGGAATATCCTTAATTTTGAGTTCTTTACTACAAAAAAAGGCTGGTACTATTATCTTTGTACAATAGGTATTTTTTTTCTTTTCTTTGATCTCTTTGGGATACAGAGCTAGTAGTGGTATTGTTGGGTCAAAGGACATGCATAGTTTTATAACCTTTTGTATGTAATTCCAATTATTCTTCAGAATGGTTGAACCAGTTCACACCTCCACCAACAGTACCTAAGTGTATCTCTTTTGCCATATGCCCTCCAACATTTGTTATTTTTGTCATGTTAGCCAATCTCATAGGTATCAGGTGTTTTCTCAGAGTTGTTTTAATTTGCATTTCTCTAATCAGTAGTGACTTCAGAGCATTTTTATATGACTGTACATAGCTTTAATTATTCCATCTGAAAACATCCTGTTCATATCCTTTGACTATTTTCTTCACACGTAAACTTAAGGTCTTGAAGCAGAGAATTTATAAAGGTCCCTTCTAGATCTAAATCCTTTGATCTGTTGTCTGGTCATAAATGTTACTTGCACTACCTACCTTACTGTATTATTGGGCAAATTGAATGACACCTCAGTGACACTCTATACATGTGGACACTAAATCAGTACAGATGCCCTTCCACATATTATTTTCTAAAACAAAGATGAGTCAGAGTCATTGTTCATTCGTGGTGTAACATCTCTTCACTTAACAAATCTTTATCAAGCACTGACTGTCTCCAAAGAACTGGGTTATTAATGTAGGTAGCTAACTCCACAGTAGTAATTCACAAATAGAGACCACATCCTTATCATCATGCAACTAAGTCATATGGAGATTAGGAGATACTTAGATAAATATAATTTATTCATTTTAAAAGAGTGAATGAAAATGAAGTACAAGAATAAATTAAAGGTGGTCTTCTCAAGCTACCAGAAAAAAGTGAGGAGATAAGAGATGAAAATTAGAAGGGATAGAAGGATCAAGTAAGGGGTTTTTGATCAAGGAGAGACAAAGTCATCTTCTAGGCAGTAGAAAACCAATTGACAGACAGGGAGAAACTGAAGACTAGTGAGAGAACAGATATGATAGAGGGCATGATCTACTGAAATTACTTTTATATGTACATGGATATTTCTTTTTTTTTAATAAATTTATTTATTTAATTTTTTACATTCATTTTCACAAAATTTTGGGTTCTAAGTTTTCTCCCATTTGTCCCCTCCCCCACCTCAATACACAGAGCATGCTAATTTCCCCTATCACCAATCTGTCCTCTCTTCTATCATCCCACCCTTCCTTTGTCCCCATCTTTTCTTTTGTCCTGTAGGACCAGATAACTTTCTATTCCCCATTACCTGTATTTCTTATTTCCTTGTAGCAAGAACAATATTTACAGTTGTTCCTAGAACTTTGAGTTCCAACTTCTCCCCAT
>JAQQSK010011325.1:0-12319 GCA_028658325.1 Potorous gilbertii | reverse complement strand
GAATGCCTTCAAAAATATAAAATAACCAAACTATCAGAAGACCAGTCTGAGATGTTAAATATCCTAATTTCAGAAAAGGAACTTCCAAAGACAAAAACTCCTACACCTGTTGGATTCACAGGAGAATTCTCCAGACTTTTAAAGAATTAGTATGCACACTTCATGAATTATTCCCAAAAATCAAGAAAGAAAATCACACAATCAGAATCTTTTCTGGAGATAAACATCATCCTAACATCTATGGAAGGTTAAAACACAGAAAGAAAACTTTAGGCCTATATCATTAATGAATATTGGCTCAGATTTTGACTAAACAAAATGATATCAAATAGACTACAATGATTTATCCAAGAAATAATTCATTATGATAAAATGAGATTTATACCAGGAATGCAAGGATAGTTCAACAAAAGGAAATCAATCAATATAACTTAATCATTTAAAAAACAAAAACATCCAAGACCACATTACCATCTCAATAGTCAGAAAAATTCTTTGACAAAATATAATATTCTTTTATGCTGAAAACTCCACCAAGTACAGACAGAGAGGGACCTTTTTAATATCACAGAAAGCATCCATCTATAACAAAAAGCAAACATATGCAATGAGTATACACTAGAACCTTTTCCAATAACTATAGAAATGAAGTAAGGATTCTTTCTTTCCCTTTTATTAACTGATATACTTCTAGAAATGCTCTCAATAGCAGGAGGACAAGAGAAGGGAATAAAGATATATAATGAGGAGATAAAATCATTTCTATTTGCTGATAATACGATGGTGTATTTGGAAAATCCTAGGTAAACAGCAGAAATACTAAGTGATAAAGTCAATAGCTTCAGCAAAGTCGCAGTCAACAAAGTAAGTCCTCAAAATCAACAGTTCTATGTAATAATTATAAAACACAAGAAACTATTAAAAAAAGGAGAAATCCTTTTCCAAATAACGACAAAATATTTAAATACCTAGGAATCAAGCTCCCAAAGCACACAAAAGACCTGTGTAGGTACAATTACAAAGTAATACTTTAAAAAATAAAGAACTAGTTAAATAGCTGGGAGAATACTTGAGTGTTCATTGACAGATTATACCAATATAACAAAAAATGAAAATGCTACTAAAATTAACTTACACATTTTCACAGTGTAACAATCAAATTACCAAGGGAATACTTTACAGCACATGATACAGTAGTAATATTCATTTGGGAAAAAAAGATCTAGAATATAAAATAAAATGATGTTTTTATCAAAAGTAAAGAAAAAGAGGGAACAGCACTCTGAGAACTAAAATCATATTAGAAAGCAGCAGTGGTGAAAACCATCTGGTATTTGTTAAAGGATATACATATGTGTATACATACATATACAGCATGTATGTATAGACATACATGTATACATACATACACATATACACAAAAAGTGTGTGTATAAATAGAACAAAGTAGACAAAGGAGATTAAGAAACAGAAGAACTCAATAGCTCAGTGTATGATAAAGGAGACGACATAAATTACCTATGGAAAAGTTCCTTATTTGATAAAAATTGCTGGGAAAACTGGAAAGTAGTCTGATGGAACTAAGGCTTAAGCTAACAACTTATATCATATTCTATAATAAATTATATTATAAATGGATATGCGACCTTAATATTAAAGAAAGATTATTTTTTTAAAAAATTAGAGAGAAATAGATCATATACCTCTCACCACCATGGGAAAGAAATGTTTTCTTAACTAAACATTATATGTCCCTGAGGTGTCTGCCAGAGAGGACTGGTTCATACTTTGGCCCACAAACTCTGGCCTAAAAAATGAGGAAGTCAAAAGTCCTATTCGTTCCTAACTTTGTCAATAAACACCGAGTGAGTGGGAGCCAGTCTCCACTTTCTTGTAGCTAGTCTTCATCTGCTTAATCAGACAGTATGGTCATTGCAAGTGAACCACGCTCCTGGAACGCCCAGTGGCTGATGGGGTTGTACATGCCTTGCAGAGCAAAGGCCCTGCCTACCCCTCTGGGACTGGTTCAAGTTCACTTGATGTTTCAAAAATAAACAAGAACAATGAACTCCTTTAAAAATTGGTAAATATATGTTTGAGGAATCACGTCTGTCTTCAAATTTGTTGATTTCCTCAGTGCTATTTCACTGTGAAAAGTCTTTCTATAACTAATAAAATATTCTAAAATGTTTCAGAAACTAAGGTGAAGAGGATAGGGAAGGGGAGGTGGCTTTGTAAGGAACATTGTGAAATTTCAATTTATTTCTGCTTTTCACTTTTGCCTTTCTTATGCAAGTGACCACAAAGTTACTTCATCTTGCCATCTGTTTATTATACAAGTTATTTGCCTTCATTATTCTATCAAAACACTGGAAATAAATCAATTTATAGAAATTTCACATATAACATTAGATCATAGCACAAAGAGAAAAGCAAAGTTATTACTACTTTCACCAGGAAGAAAAAGAAATCACCAGACAGAAGAACAGGATGGATTAGTACGGAGGGTGGAGGGATGGATGCAATGGGGAATTTGACCTATATGCACTGAGCAGAATTTCTTTCATCAGTCATTCCCCTTGAAAATTCAATTTCCCTTCTGAACTGTTGTTTTTGGTGATTTTAAGAATGAGTCAGCCTAAACTAATGCAAGTGTCATGCCACTGGGTTATGGCAGCAGAGAGGAGCCCACAGCAATGGCATATTTCTAGAGTTGCCCTGACCTTCCTATTTTTTGTTGCATATGCCAAAGTACCCTGACTAGACTGTGATATAAAAGACATGTCATCACATTTTTTACTTTGCTGAAATTAAGAGAGTTTATCTTTAGGTTACCAAACTGTAATATAATTTGCCTCCTAAGACTTAACCTCCTACCGGATGATGAAGCCACATTACCTGGTACAAATAACACTGCCTAGAAGGAGCCTTAAATTTCCTGGGATGCTAAAGTTCTCTAAAGTCAAATTTCTGAATTATTAAACTCAGGCATCTTTGTAAATCAGTCAGCAAAACCTATGCAGTCATGAAAAATCAACCAAAGTGGGTACACTTGTATTAGCCCTGCCCTCTCTTACAATGTGTCAAGTACAAACTTGCTTTATAGAAGCAGATATTTTCACTTTTTTATTGGACAAAAATATGATGGTTTCCATACTAACTGGCTTGTTGGGGCTGAATGTCCAAGAGAATTAAGGTTATCTCTCAGCGGACCACACCAATTTAATCTTTTCAGGATCATTCAGGGCTTACCCCAATGACTTTCTCACTCTCTCTTTTTAAAAAATAAATACTTTAATACACTAATTTTTTAATATTACTATGACTTCTTCCCCCAACCCTTATAAACTCTATCTCTCAACAAAGAAATATTGTTTTAAAAAATGAAGGGGAGGAGAGATCCTAAAAATAATCTAGACATGATTATTCTATTATATATTATGACGATATTAGCGAGTCATAGAATTCAGAATGAATCCTATATTAGTGAAAAATTTCCAAGAGGCTGAAAGACAAAGAAATCTTTTTGGGAAGGGGATAAATGTCGTATATGGCAAAATATGTCTCACCCTACACTGCTTATTCACCTCTTCACTGAGAAGAAAGAGGGAAAAATACATCACCAACCCTTTTCTAAAGTCATCATTGCTCCTTGCATTGCTTGGAGTTCCAATGTATTTCAACACTGATTTCCTTTACCATATTCTCTAATGATTTCAATGATAACAGCATTTATTCTTTAGTGACATCTCATTTGAGCTTCATGGGAACCCTGTGTAGTATATAGTAAAAATATTACCACTCCTACTTGAAGAAAACTGAGGTCCATAAAGGTATACCAAGGTCACAAGAGAGCAAAATGGCAGAGCCAAGCTGTGATCTCAAGTCTCTTGATTTCAAATCCAGTGTTCTTTCCACTGTACCACGATGCTCCATTTTTAACTCCATCATAATGAGTGGAGAAAGAAATTGGTGTTCAGGAGAATGACAGACAGCATGGCATTTGGAAGGGGAGACTAAAACATTAATTTTCAGTCTTCCAAAAGAGATCTCCATGTTTATGCTCCCTCAGGAAAATCCATTAACATAGGTTCGTTCTAAAATGTGTATCTTCACTATTGATGAATGCAGAGGCAAAGTCTTGATTAGGGGTGGGGAACTTGCAGTATCAAGACCCTGTGACCCTCTTTGTTTTGTGAAGCTTGGATTCAATTCAAGGGCCACGTCTAGGGAACCAAAGGGCTCCATGTGGCCTCAAGATCACAGTTTCCCCACTCCCGTTCTTGATCATTGTATAGCCCTCACCTTCACGAGTACACTATGATTGCCACTAGGTGGAAACTTCTTATAAATTCCAGATCTCAAATAAAAAAGAAAGAATTGAAAAGTGCCATGTTGAGTGCAAAAACAATCCACCCCAGGTACGTCAAAGAGATATGATATGCTGAAATGTCCACTACAAAGACCAAAAGAATAAGAAAGCATACTAAATATTCCTATTTTGTATTAATTTAAACAAAGTTACAAGATATAAAATAAACCCACATGAATCATCAGCATTGCTGTAGATGACCAATAAAGTCGAGCAGCAAAGGAGCAAAAGAGAAATTCCGTTTAAAATAGCTGCAGACCAGGTAAAATGCTTGGAAGTCTACCTGCCAAAGAAAATGCAGGGACTAAATGAACAAAATTACCAGATACTTTTCACACAGACTCAGATTTAAACAACTTGAGAAATATTTCTTGCTTATGAGTAGACCAAGCAAATATAATAAAAGGACTATGCTACCTAAATTAATTTACTTATTTGGTGCTGTACTAATCAAACTACCAAAAACTACAGAGCTAGAAGAAACAGTTATGAAGTTCATTGAGTCAAGGGAATCAAAGGAAAGAAATGTAAGGGAAGGTGGCCCAGCAGTACCAGATCTCAAACTGTAAATAAAGTGGTATCATCAAAGCACTCTGGTACTGGTTAGAAGAGGAAATAAGTGTTACTATGATTCTGATTTTAGAGTTGAGGAAAATGAGGCAAACAGGGGTCTAGTAATTTACCTAGGGTCACACCATTAGTAAATATCTGACTCTAAATTTGAGCTTTGGTTTTCCTGATTCCAAGTCCAGTGTTCTTCCTCTGTGCTACTTAACTGCCTGCTACTACTTCCTGCATTTTGCTGGTATTGTCTGAATAGGCAATCATCTGTGACTCTTTCCTTGACAGTTTTTAACGTGTGTTCATGTTATGTATAGGGTTATTTGGTTGGATAAAAAAAAGTTTTTCCCTTAGTCTTTGATGCATAGACTGCAACTCAATTCATCATTCCATGAGAAAACCATACAACTCACCAAGTATTTATTTAAACTCACTTTTACCACTTACTAGCTCTATGTCTCTGAGCAGCTAATTTCAGGTCAGTCTAATACAATACAATCCTCTACAATTCAACAAGGATTTATCAGGTTCTTGTCATGTGCCAGGCATTGGGCTAAGAACTAAGAATACAGGTATAGGTCTTACCCCAAAAGAATTTGCATCCTTCTCCCACTTTGTGCTTAATTTATAAGGTAAGGGGGTGAGAGCATAGGACTTCTAAGGTCCCTTCCATCTCATGTGAAATATGGACTTTCAGTGTGAATATTTGGGGATATTTCCTTGAAACTCTGGAACATAGAGCAACTTTCTTGAAAGCACTCTGGTGTCCTAAAAGGGGGGGCCTTTCTGGTCTTCCCCTTCTCTCAGGATCCCCTATGATTCGGATCACATCAGATATGCAGAAGATACAGGATTCTCCACCACTTCCAATAAGGACACACTGGTATTTCTTATAGATTTTCTCTACAACTCATAATTAAATGATAAGCTTAAAGATAAATATTTGGCAACTGAATTTTGACTACACAGTTAAAGAACACTCAGTCCCTTCATTACTCTGAAGATTTCATTCAAAAAGAATTACTCAATAAACAATTCCTCCACAAATTGAGTGTAGATTTTGGGTTGGAAAGGATCTTGAAGGCCGTTCAATTCAACCCCTTAATTTTACAGATGGGAGAAACTGGAGCTCAGTAATATTAAATAAGTTGTCTAAGGCAGAAGAGGTAATAAGAATATGACAAAACAAGGCTTTTAACTCTGCTTTTCTGACTCCAAATCTAGCACATTTTCCAGAGTACCATTCAGATTTGAGCTGAACTCAACTGGTCAATTCAAGGAAACAACTTGTTTGTTTTTCTTTTTATTCCATTAACATATGCTGGGGGAATTTATCAGATGGACAGATTGTTGTTTGGTATTATAAGGATTAGAGTGAATAGCATTTACTCCTCCTACATACTACCAGCTATGTCCTCTTGGAATATACACAAAATTAGCCCACACAATCATGTACATAATGATAGGCCTACCTACTCAATTGTGCATGCAAATGGCATAATTGTATACAAAAAAAGGGAGGCTGGATAAAAATTAAGATATTTCAGCTGTGATAGTCTGACCTGGTGATTATTAGGCCTGAAAGAGAAACACATACTACTAAAAATACATTGAGGAAGCAAACAAAACATTTGTTATGGGAATATGTCAAAATCACTTAAAGTTAAAGATCCCTCCTATTTGCAAAGATCAACCACCTCAAATGACAGGTCCTACAAAAGTCCATGCTAATCACCCTAGTTAAGTGACGGATGATATGTTTACCCTCAAAGACAAGTCAAGAAGATGAAGAATCCCCACTGCCAATCAAAGAGAAAGTTCCCCTGACCTCTTATTTAAATTCATTTCAGGTCCATTCTGATTCATCCTTATGTCAAGTACTTAGAAAGTTTAAATTGAGGTTCCCTTTGGACATACTGGATAGAAAATGGAAAAGGCAGAGAAACATCTGTAACTGACCAGACTAAATGGGGTAACACAAGCATGAGAAATTTGGGACCATCATTGGACTAACACTAACACTAAATACAAGCTTCTATGGGGATGATTGAGAATGGCTAGGAAACATAAATATTAGTCTTCAATACAACTCTATCCAGTATTGCTGGATATCACTAGAGCATAAGCTGTGATTTGTTCAATGAGAACTTTGTGGTCAGTGGAAGCTGAATTTACCATCAAAAAAAAATATTGACTCTAGAAGTCAAACATTAGGTTAGATCGCCCAAGTGGGTGGAGAGTGAAGTCACACATCTGAGAAGTGCATCAATTTCAGACATCTGATCGGAATGGAGAATGGGTGACATGATCGCAGCTTTAGATCTAGAAGGAAGCATCTAGCTAGGTCATCTAGTCCAGAAACGTCAAATACAATACATTACAGCATAAATCAGGTTAACAAGTGGTTTTCTAAGTCAATATGCACCTGCGGAGCTCCTTTCTTATTTGAGTTTGGTATTCCTGGGCTAGTCCAATTTTTCCTCGTTTTAAAATGAGACTCAGAAAAGTTAAATGGGTTCCCTAAGGTCACACAAGTGATAAGTTACAAAGCTGGCATTTGAACTGAAGTCCTCTGGCAAAAAAATCAGTCTGTCTTTCCACTGTGGGAACTGCATCAACTAAGGTCATCTCAGAAGAGAGAGCTGATATACAGAGCAAACACTTTATCCCTTATCTAAGGTGAGTACTGATCATTCTCATTAATCCCCTGTTTAAAGGATTTAGGAAAGTAAAATGATGAAATAAGAGAAAATGTCAAAATAACAATTTTCCATTTGACTAGGTCAGTCCAGCTGCACAGGCAGTAGAAATCATACTGTGTAGGCTAGTGTACTTTCTGGATTAATACCTAAGGCAGGGAAGATAGCAAATCAGATACATGAGAAGGGAGTAGGAGGAGAAAGGAAATTATATAACATCTACTTCATTCCAGGCACTGTGCTAAGCACCTCACAAATATTATCTCATTTGATTGTCACAAAAGATGCTGTTATTCCCTGAAGCAAACAGAAGTTAAGTAAGTTGCCCAAGGTCACACAGCTAGTAAATATCTGTGGTTGGATTTGAACTCAAGCTCTTCTGACTCAGGCCCTGGAGTCTGCCCACTGTGATGTCTAGCTGCCTATATACTATGAGATTTGCCTATCAGAGGATCTCTGTAGTTAGCCAAAAAACACAGTCATTGTCTCCTTGGAAAAATCTGTTTATTCCCCTTCAGGGCACCATGGTTTGAGTGCTTCTTGGGCGAAACCAGGAAATTTTATGAATGAGGTGAGAGGCAGCTAAATATCAACTCATGTGAATGAACACAAGATACTGGGCCAGTCTTGACTTCATCAGTTCAGTCTAATGAAGAACATACAGATTCAAACTGCTCCCCTCTCATTCAGATTCCCAGGGTTCAGGTGACTATTTCTCTCCTCGGAATCTGGTGGTAGCTTTGAGTGCTTAGGGACTGTTTTCTTGTAGCAAGACTTAAGGACCCCCTTCAGGTGATCCTTGTCCCCATGATTGTCAGGTGATGTCAGTTAGCTAGCCAGGCTACCTTAACTTTTAGAAGAGAATAGCTACAAAGGTGGTATAGTAAAAAAGGTTAGCACCAAACATCTCAATTCCCACTAGTCTGTAACATACCCTTTCACAAGTATATATGAGCACTTCACTTTATTGCACTCTCTTGTACTTTACAGATATTGCATTTTTTATAATTGAAGATTTGTGGCAATTTGTATCAAGTAAGTCTATGAGCACCATTATTCCAACAGCATGTGCTCACATTGTGACTGTGTCACATTTAGGTAATTCTCACAATATTCCAAACTTGGTCATTGCTATTATATCTGTTATGGTGATCTGTGGTCATTGGCCTTTGATGTTACTATTTTAATTGTTTTGAGGTGCCATGAACCATGAACTTAAGCAATAATGTTGTTCATGTTCTTACTATTCCATGAATCTCTCTGTCTCTGTCTCGTCTCTGTCTCTGTCTCTGTCTCTGTCTCTGTCTCTCTCTCTCTCTCTCTCTCTCTCTCTCTGTCTTCTTCTCTCTCCTCAGCCCTCTCTATTCCCTGAGGCAGAACAATATGAAAATTAGGTCACTTAATAACCCTACAATAGCCTCGAAGTGTACAATGAAAGGAAGAGTCAATCAATGTGACCAACTTCATTATCTTATTTTTAAAAACTGCCTCAGTCACCCCAACCTTCAGCAACCACTGCCTTGATCAGTCAGCCACCATCAACACTGAGGAAAGGCCTTCCACCAGCAAAAAGATTATGACTCACTGAAGACTCAGATAATGGTTAACATTGTCTAGGTATGCACATTTCAAAAAAACCTTAATACAATGGGATACTTAATAGACACAGTACAGTATAAACATAACTTTTATATGCACTGGGAAATCAACCAATTCCTGTGATTTACATTGTTGGAATATTTACTGTATGGTGGTTGTCTGGAAGTGAGCCCCAAATGTTTCCAAGGTATGTTTGTACAGAGACCCCCTCTGATTCCATGAATTCCAATGAATGGTTGCAAATTAACTTGATGATTTTATACAAACCCACCCCTTCCAGAGAATTACTAAGTTCCTCGATTGATACAGACACCTAGTTAAAATGTCTGACAACTTTCCTTCACTTTCAGGGTTTCAAACAAGCCAGCTTTTAACAGCCACTTCTGTCTGATGATACAAGTGACAGGTTGTTGTAAGGCAGCCATCCTACTTCCATTATATTGATTTATTTAAACCCAAATCTAATTGCTTTACCAGATTAACTTAGACTACTTGGTTGGGCAAGGTTAGATGCCCAACCAAGGTCAGTGCTGCAAGAAAAAGCATAAGACTCTTTTCAGAGGCTGTACTAGAGTACTACTTGCTTTAGCTACAAATCTGAAATTTTTATTTCTCTTTGCAGTCTTTCTTGGGCCTTCCACTCACGATCAAACCAAAGTGAAATGTAGTAGTATGCTAGATTTCTTTAAAACTCCAAAATACTTTAAAGACAGCCTTTTTCTATCCTTATACTTTCACACTGAAGAGATGTCAAAGGAGGAACAAGATAGTAGGCTGTCAAAAGAACGAAGTCACCTTCAGAGTGAGTGAAGATGGAACGCTGAGTAGGTGAAATAATGTACCCAAGGCAAAAGAAACTCTCTGTTCAACAGGATCCCTGGCATAATGGCTGTCTTTGTTTAGCCCTGTGTGGGCTTATGCTATGACAACAGTCTATGCTTTGGTTCTTTGAGGCAAAACTCCCATAATGTACCTTCACATGGCCTTGGTGTTCTTCCAAAATCATACTAAAGTTTCAAAGGGAAACATAGTGTTCAGCATTTGAACACTTAGGTTCCAGGAAATAAAAGCCAAAGATAAAGAAGTAAAGATAAAAAAGAAGGCAGGAAAAGATGGAAGGAAGGAAGGAAGGAAGGAAGGAAGGAAGGAAGGAAGAAAGAAGGAATTACATCATAAGAACAACAATAAAAATACCCTGAGGTATATTCTGTCCTAACCTAATGGGAATTTAACTGCTGAGCTTTCTCAATATGTTTTATGTAGTTTTTTCTTATAATTCATTTATTTTCAGTTTTCAACATTCACTTCTGCAAGATTTTGAATTCCAAATTTTTCCCCATCTCTCCCTTCTCTCACCCCAGGATGGCATGCATCTCAACCACCCCTTTCCCTAATCTACCCTCCCTTCTATTACCCCTGCCCTTTTCCCATGCCCTTCCCCTCTATTTTCCTGTAGGTCAATATAGATTTCTATACCCCATTGCCTGTACAACTTATTTCCTAGTTACATGCAAAAACAATTTTTAACATTCATTTTTAAAGCTTTGATTTCCACATTCTCTCCCTTCCTCCTTCCCCACCCATCCTCACTAAGAAAGCATGGAATTCGATATGATATAGGTCATACAGATGTACCCATTCAAAACACTTCCATAACAGTCATGGTGTAAAAGACTAACCACATTTCCCTCTGTACTGTCTTGCCCTCCATTTATTCCATTCTCTCCCTTGACCTGTCCTCCCATAGTAGTGTTTGCTTCTGATTACCCTTTTCTCCAATCTTCTATCCCTTCTGCTATCTTCCCTCTGCTATCCCCTTCCTCCGTGCCTTCCTGCAGGGTAAGATATATTTCTATACCCAATTCAGTGTGTGATATTCCCTCCTTAAGCCAAATCCAATGACAATAAGGCTCATTTATTCCCTCTCACCTTCCCCCTCTTCCCCTCCATTGTAAATGTTCTTCTTGCCTCTTTTATGTGAGATAATTTACTACATTCTTCTTCTTCTTTTCTCCCTTTCTCTTTCTCCCAGTACATTCCTCTTAACACTTGAGTTTATTTTTTTAGGTATCCACCCTTCATATTCAGCTCACCCTGTGCCCTCTGTGCATACACACACACATACACACACACACACACATACACACATACACATACTCCCTCCAAATACCCTAATATCGAGAAAGGTCTCACAAGTAACAAATATCATCTTTCCATGTAGGAATGTAAACATTTCAACTTTAATGAATCCTTTATGGCTTCTCTATCCTGTTTACCTTTCATGTTTCTCTTGGTTCATGTATTTGAAAGTCAAATTTTCTATTCAGTTCTGTTCTTTTCAACAGGAATGTTTGTAAGTCCTCTACTTCACTGAATGACCATTTTTTTTCTCCTGAATTATAATACTCAGTTTTGCTGGGTAGGTAATTCTTGATTTTAATCCTAGATCCTTTGACCTCTAGATTATCACATTTCAAGGCCTCCAATCTCTTACTGTAGAAGCTACTAAGTCCTGTGTTATTTGGATTGTGTTTACACAATATTTTAATTGTTACTTTCTGGCTGCTTGTAATATTTTCTCCTTGATCTGGAAACTCTGGAATTCTGCCACAGTATTCCCAGGAATTTTCCTTTCCTTTTGGGATCTCTTTCAGGAGGTAATGGTTGAATTCATTTCTATTTTTCTTTCTCTCTGGTTCTAGAATATCTAGAATATTTCCTTGATAATTTCTTGAAAGATGATGTCTAGGCTCTTTTTTTTATCATGGTTTTCAGGTAAATCAATAATTTTTAAATTGTCTCTCTTGGACAGTTATTTTTCTAGTGAGATATTTCACATTGTCTTTGGGGTTTTTTTCTCATTCTTTTGGTTTTATTTAATAATTTCTGGATTTCTCATAAAGTCATTAGTTTCCATTTGCTCCATTCTAATTTTGAAGGAGTTGTTTTCTTCAGTGAGCTTTTGGATCTCTTTTTTCCATTTAGCCAATTCTGCTTTTTAAGGCATTCCTTTCCTCATTGGTGTTTTGGACCTCTTTTGCCAATTGAGGTAGCCTATTTTTAAAGGTGTTATTTTCTTCAGCATTTT
>JAQQSK010011324.1:0-12319 GCA_028658325.1 Potorous gilbertii | reverse complement strand
GATATATGCTACATATAATATAAATGATATCTAAGGTATATATACGATATAGACTAAAAATGATGTATTAGACATGTATGATGCATAGAGTAGAAATGCTGTATAATATATATAATATATAAGATACAAGCTAGATCAGCTTGCCCTCCTAGAGGGCAAGCATTAGATAGAAAAAGCTTCTTGTGGAAGACAAGACTTCAGCTGAGAGTTGAAAGAAGGAAGTTAGAGAAGGCAGAAGGGGCAGATAGGGAAAGAGGGCATTCCAAGTATTGCGGGCAGCCAATGAAAATGCTTGAAGTGGAGAGATAGGGTCCCATGTTCAGAAACAGCAGGGAGGCCACAGCCTGTACAGCAAGGTATGATGGATACCACACTGGAGTTAAGAATACCTAGTATTGTCTTCCATCTCAGTACCTAGCAAAGCAATTGATATAGGAGCATTTATTAAGCACCTACTATATGTGAGGTGCTGTGCTAGGTGCTGGGGATACAAATTCTGTTCAAAGCCTGGTGCCCAGCCCATAGCAGGTGATTAATAAATACGTGATGATGGATTGATTGATATTAGACATTAGCTGAGTTATCCTAAGCAAGTAGATATTCAAGCTCTTTCAGCCTCAGAGATCATAGCCGTCTGTAAAATGTATACTGTTGTACTGAATTCACAGGGGCAGCTAGGGAGTGCCATAATGCATAGGGTGCCAGGCCTCAAGTAAGGAAGACTCATCTTCCCTAGTTCAAATCCAGCCTCAGACACTTTCTAGCTGTAAGATCCTGGACAAGTCACTTAACTAGTTTTTTCATAATGAAAATGAGCTGGAGAAGGAAACGGCAAATCACTCCAGTATCTTTGCCAGAAAATCCCAAATGGGGTCATGAAGAGTTAGACATGTCTGAAAGACCCCTGATCTCTGAGCTCACAGATTTGTCGAGAAGATCCAGTGAGATGAGCATGTTAAATGCTTTGCAGATAATAAGGTGCTCTATAAATACCAATTTTTGTTACTTTTTTGTTATTTGCCTCTGAAAGGAAATGGAAGAGACCCAACAGATATGTGCTGAGAGCATTCTGAGGATATCCGGTGTCCATGTGGAACTTAAATTTTTAGGCAGAAACAGTGTATCAGACCATTATGCATCCTTTAGATGTGAACTGGTCTTGAGATGACCTTCATCTCAATGCATGAATTATAATATCCTAATACATCCGAGGTAATAATGAGTATTTATTAATTCATATATTATTAATTCATTTAATTTTATTATTATTGTTTATTATTAAATTATTTTAATTTAATATTGTCAATTCAATATTGACATTGATTATAATATAAATAATTATTATTGTTTATGATTATTAAATTATTTTATTTTAATATTGTCAATTCATTTAAATTCATTACTTCATTTAAAATAACACTAATAAATCCATCTTGTATGTTATTTTTAAATATTTTAAAGTTCCATTTTATTTTACTTTCCATTCCAAATTCCCTCTCTCCTTCCACCTCTTCCATTATCCATTGAGAAGGCAAAAATAGAAAACTCATTACAAATATGAAGTCACTTCAGACAAATTTCCATACCACCCATGTTCTGGGAGGGAGAGGGGACGAAAACAAAAACACTGCGTATTAAATAATTGTTTAAAAATAACTATATTTTCCAAAACAAAAAAATAAGGAAGAGTGGAATTCTTTTCTATGTTTTTGTACATCTCTTTAATGTCTGGTTTTCTATTGACATGGGTACTGTCTTTGTCCATTCAGATCCAGACCCCTCTCCGACTTGCTGCATCTCCTTCCTGTGTTTTTGTGGCTGAAACAAAACAAAGCAAAATCCAAATCATTACCTAGTGGCCAACCCTCTGTGGATGAGCCTCTAGAAACTTCACTGGACTGGTCCTTAGATGACAGCCACCCAGTTTATCTCACTGGTTTTTATTCAGAGTCTCTCTGATTTGGCAGAACCTGCCAGAACTTTTGAGAATCCAGGCTGACTTCCATAATTGAAGGAGGAGGACTTTAATGGAGGATGAATTATAAAACTGTATTTGTATTACTTTTTCTAAAGTGGAAATTTCTATCTTTCTGTAACTTCCTAGTGGGTCATAGACTTAGAGCTGAAAGTGATCTTCAAGGTTATTCATTGTAATTCCCCTCATTTTATAAAAGAGGAAATGATGCCCAAATAAGCTAAGCAATTTGCTCAAGGTCATTTAAGTAACCAGTGTCGAGCCTAGGTTTATTTATGTATGGTATCATAGAACTAAGGCTGGCAGGGAATTTAGAGGTCCCCTAGTTTGATCCCCAAACATTACAGAAGAGGAAACTGAGGCTCAGAGATATTTAGTGACTTTTCTGAGATTATGTAAATAACAAGTGGTAGGGCTGGAGGTCTCAGTGACTCCCTGACCAGCTCTCTTTCCAGGAAACATGGCTGCCTCCTTAATTTCTGACTCCACTTCCTCCTATATCATGTAGCTCCTGAGTCTTGACCCATTAATTGTAGGTATGAGAAGAGGCTGTTCCAGGAATAGGAAACAGATAAGCAGAGAAAGGCAAGAGTAAATCCTTTTCAGAAAATATTGAAAAAATCGGTTTGCACTATACATCTAAAA
Source organism: Potorous gilbertii (assembly GCA_028658325.1). NCBI lineage: Eukaryota > Metazoa > Chordata > Mammalia > Diprotodontia > Potoroidae > Potorous > Potorous gilbertii. Next base: position 9,699 of record JAQQSK010011324.1, on the reverse strand, counting down.
GCAAACTCCCTATTATTTGCCATGGTAAAAATAAAGTGGTTTTTAAAAGTCCTAAATACACTACAGATCCTCTTTCCTCAAATAAACTCCCAAGCATGAGTCTTGTGACTTGTGGGTACATGAAAACACATGGGTTAAGGGTGAAATGGGACCCAAAATAGTATTCAGCTCAGCCACTAGAGGGCGTCTGATAGTTATCCACAAAAGCATTGAGAAAGCCAAATTAAAAAACTTCTGAAAGGGGTGGACCAGGTTTTTAAGAAGGTCATTTAAAATATTCACATATGACAATCTATATGGAAAGAGCAAATGAAACATGTTGTAATTATAATACCTAAGGGGAGCCCCAGAGAAGAGAAGAAAATGCATCTGCCTCCCGTTTTTGGAGAGGTCGGGGACTATGGGCATGGAGCACTGTATATATTGCTGAGCTTGGTTGATGTTAGTTTTGCAAAAGTGTCCTGTTGTTTCTTCCTGTCTTGTCCTTTTATTAGGAGGATGGATCAGGGGAACAGACAAAGGGGAAAGGAGACGTGTGTAGAATTGAAGGAGATATGAAAATGAAAGATGAATCACTAATCATTTATTAAGCCCCTATTATGCACCAGGATAGCACGGTGGGGAGAGTGCTGGTCCTAGAGTCTAGAAGACCTGAGTTTAAATTTGGCCTCAGACACTTACTAGCTGTGTGACCCTGGGTGAGTCACTTTACTGTGTTTGCCTCAGTTTCCTCATCTGCAGAATGAGCTGGAGAAGGAAATGGCAAACTGCTGCAGTATCTTTGCCAAGAAAAGCCCAGATGGGGTCATGAAGAGTCACATGTGACAGCATGAGCCAGGCACTGTGCTTTCCACACAGTGGATTTCCAAAACAAAAATAAAATGGAACCTACTTTCAAGGATAATCCTACTGCTTTTTGGGGTCTCATCCTCACCTCTACCCCTCATGCCCTGATGATTTAGAGCCTCTTTGGGCCCATCCCTCTAGGCCTGTCATTCTCGAGAAGTGTCCTGTGTTCTGGGCTCTCCCTATTCCCTGGCTCTGTTCTCTGACAAGCTATCTGTTGGAGCAGTTTGAGTTAAGGCATTCACAGCTTCTCCTGCTAGATTTCATATAATATTTACATAACCCTCGAAGGTCTCCAACCACTTGACAAAACTTACCCCATTTGATGCTCACTGTAGGCATTTCATTTCCCTAATTTTGCAGATGAGGAAATAGATGCAGAGACAGTGCGTAAGTGTCAAAAGCAGAATTAAAAGCTAGGATTCTCCTAGGATTCTCACCACATGATTTTTCCCACTATATCAACATTCTTTTCATATTAATTTACCCTCCCATTAATATATCTGCATTTTAATAAGAGTAGAAAAAGCCTTAACTCCCAGGTGTAAGCAATGGTCTTCCCGGGAAGTTTTGTGTTCAGTACACCTCGTCTCATTTACGTTGTCATAATCACCGTGAGTGTTGTTTCCCTGGTTCTGTTACCTCATCATGTCACAGAACATCCCAAAGCTCTCTGAACTCTTCTTCTTCATTCTTTCTTACAGCATAGTCATAGTCTATTACATTTACATCTGTGTATTAGCTCTCCATTTCAGTGCTGTGCAGTCTGTCTCCTATTCTTAGAAATTCAAATAAATTCCACATACCTTATCGGAGATTTGTGGCAAAGATTTTTTTTCCTCGTTTACCTGCTTCTCTTTGTTTGTGTGAAAACATATTCATTTTATGTAATCAAAATTGTCCATTTTACCTCCTGTGACTCTTGCTGTGACTCGTCTAGTCACAAACTCTTCCCCCTTCATAAGTAGCTGACAGGTAATTTGTTCCTCTAACTGGTTTACGATGTCACCTTTCATGACTAAGTCATATACCCATTTAGAACTTATTTTGGTATACAATGAGAGATATAGGTCTATACCTGCTTTCTACCACACCACTTTCCTGGCTTCCCATTGGTTTTTGTAGAAGGTTGAGTTCTTACTTCTAAAGAGGAAGACCTGGAATCAGGAAGACCTGAATTCTTATCCAGCTTCGGTCATTTACTGCCTGTGTGACCCTGGGCAAGTAACTTCATCTCTCTCTCTTCTCCCTCTCCTTCTCCTTCTCTGTCCATAACTATTAAGATGGTTTAGCATCTGCCTCCAAGAGTTGTTATGAAGATGAAATGGTATAAAAACTGTAAAGTACTTAGCATAGTGCCTGGCATATAGTAGGTATTTAATACATTTTTTTTCCTTCCAATAGCTGGAATTTGGGGATTTATCAAACACTAGGCTATTTTTGTTTAGTTGATTAGTAATGTCTTGTTCTTCATAAGTCTTTGGCAGAGATTCTGAAGTGTTTCACCTTGTCCAGATCATTTTACACATGAGGAAACTGAGGCAAATAGGATTTAAGTGACTTGCCCAGGTCACACATCTAGTAAGTGCCTGCGGTCGAATTTGAACTCAGGACCTTCTAACTCCAGGGTGGGCACTCTAACTACCTACCTACCCAACAGTATCCTATTAACGCTCAAAAATTGTGTTCCTAGTCTGTTCCAGTGATCCATCGCTCTGTTTCTTAACCAGGAGCAAATTGTTTTGATGACTACTGGTTGGCAATCTAGTTGGAGATTTGGTATTGCCAGGCTTCCTTTGGAATGGGAAAGGTTTATTATTTGTACTGCAATCAACCCTCAAGGCTCAAGGTCCTGTCCAGCTCATATGCTAATAAAGGACTCCCAGCATTTCCCAGAAGATACTAAGTTACTGTTATTATTTTTGGTGAGGCAATTAGAGTTGTGCTTATGCCCAGAGTCACATAGTTAGTAAGTGTCGAAGGTTGGATTTGAACTTAGGTCTTCCCAATTCCAGGGCCAGTGCTCTATCCGCCGCCACACCTATTGTCTACAATACATGACTGCTTGCAGTGCTGGCTCCCTTCCTTTCCACTGGGTGTCCTCATCAAGGCACAGCTGAACAGCCATCTGAGGGAAGCCTGTAAATTAGACAGAGGTCTGTGCCCAGGCCTCTCCTCCCCACTCTCTATTGGCGCCTACTTCCTCTTCTCTGCCTTTTAGAATCTTTCAAGGCAGACAGATAAGAAGACATCTGTCTTCTTATAGAAAAGATAGAAAGACAGACATAGATAACTCAATGAATGGCTAGATAAATAGATCATGCATTTGGTGCTCCCTATGTGCCCGGCAGCATGCTGGGTACTGGGGATTCTCATAGGTAGAAACAAGATACTCTCTGCCCTCAAGCATATTACATTCTAATGAAGAAAGACAATGTATAAAAGGGTTTTAGGACCGAATTAATAAGTCACAGGCAAAATTAATTGAGAATTTCGAGAGCGTCATTTATTAGCCAGGCTGGTGGCTGCCTCATGGAGAGACCCAGAGGAGACAGCCCTGAACTGAGGGGGGTGAGTGCATTTTAAGCATTTTGGCGCTACTTGGTACAGCCTTGCGGTTTCCACAACAAACAGGGTTCTGACAGAGTAAGAGGGGGGCCGGCTACTAGGCAAGAATCCCCAAACAGAAAACAGGTGCCAGAAGAGGTACCCAATGAAAGACTGGTTGTCATTCAACATAGAGTAGTTGTCAGGAAGGGGAAGGGGTGGTTACCTGGCAATGGGGGTCTAACATGGGGGGACACAGGTGGTCACCATGCAAATGGACTAAACAAGAAGTGACTGTTAACAATGTATCAGATGTTAAACGAAAGGGGAATAACATTTTGACAGGGGCTTAACAACAGAAGGAAACTGTTACTAGGCCAGCTATTCTGCCCAGTAACCTAACAGAGCTCTCGGCCTGGGGGCCTGGGGAGAAATAATGTCCATTTTAGGAGCAAGGCAGGAAAGGATACCCCCAAAGTAAAGAGACCCCAGGAAGCATCATGATGGCCTGGGCCAGGCTAAGGAAGACAAAACACCCACATGTTAGAGCAAGGAGGGAAGGCTGAGTTTTGAGTTGAGTAGAGATTTTCAGAGAGAGAGGCCATGGTAAGGAGACTGTAGGAATCCTTAGCACACCATCTTCACCTAAATATAGGTGTAGGTTCTACTTCCTCCTTGAAGCCTTCAGACCATAGGTGTAGAGCTGCCAGGAATCTCAGAAATCTTTTAGTCCAATCTACTCCTTTTGAAGATGATGACACTGAAACCCAGAGACATTTAAGGACTTGCCCAGTGTAACAGCAAGGACCCCGGCATACACAGGAAGGCATGCTGTACACGTTCTTAGATCTGCCTTTCTAAAAGGAAAGCAACCTTTGAGGAGTCAACAATCCTCTTTAATCACATATACCAACAGAGAAAATACAAGCAGAGAAATAAAGACCAACAGACAGGCCTTAACTGTCTGACCATAAGCAATACATACGTCACAGATCACAGACAGATCCAACTGTCTGACCATGACACACATACATAGTTAGCAGACAGAGGAGCACCAACATTTGGGTTTTCAAAGTAGGAAGAGGTTCCTTAAGGGCTGCCCAGAGTCTCATCGGGCACAGGAGCCTTCTTCCAGAGTAAGCCCTAAAGCTAAACCTCATCTCAGAGTATACATACACTATTCAGAGCCACAGGGCATCAAGACCCTCATGATCCAGTGCCTCATTAGCAATTACCAAAAGGTGTGAGCCTTCTTACAAAACAAGCCTCCCTAATCAAGCTTCCCTTAATGGACTTCACCTGAGACCTATTAATTGAGGGGGGAGATCTTTAACTCTCATTAAAATTACATTAACGTTATACCAGGATCATATGGGAAATGAGTAAAAAGGCAGAGATTTGAACCCAGTTTCTTTGATTCCCAATCCAGTACTCAATCTACTTCACATGACTCTATTTTCCTTCCCCAAATATTTTAGTCTTCTGTGTCCTGTTAGCCCCTAAAATAGGAGTTTTTAACCTATTTTTGTGTGAGGGACCCCTTGAGCAGTCTGATAAAGCCTATGGAGTCCTGCTCACAATAATATTTTTAAATGCATTAAATAACACACATAGGATTAAAAAGGGAACCAATTATATTGAAATAGTTATAGAAATATTAATAAGTAATATATGAAATATAGACATAAAATATTAAAGCACAGGAATTAAAAATTATATTGAAATAGTTATAGAAATATTTTTTAAAAGTTCATAGACCACAGGTGAAGGCCTTTTGCTCTAAAATATTTAGTATAGATTTTACTTATCTGTGCATCTGTAGCAGCACCCTGTCTCCCACACTTTAGACTGGAACCTTATGGGCAGACACTCACTTTTCAGCTTCGTTCTTTCTAGCTCTTAGCATACTGGCTGGCACAAAACAGGTGCTTAATCAATCTTTGTTTAGTTAAGAATCTACTGAGTGCCCACTGATAGCATGGCACAATGAACTTGAGATCACAGGACCTGAATTCGAAACGTGGCTTTGCTGTTGTCCAGTACGATCGGACAAATCACTGCCAAATTTACTAAATGCTTTTTGACTGACTGGTTTTTCTTCTCTAGGTCTCAGTTTTCTCAGTTGAAAAATGAGGGGTGAAGGAGGTGACCTTCACAATCTCATCATAATCATAATGGAAATCTTGCTAAGTCTGTAGTTTGAGGACCTGGGCTCAAATCTCAATTCTGCTATTTACTACCTGTTTGTAATATGTCCTTCTCTGCACATATCAGCTTTCAAACTAAGCGGTTGTAGTAAGGTCCAATGTAGCTTGTAACTGATGATCCTTTTATCGTCCCATTGTCCTCCAGGGGGCGCAGCTGTCTTTTATCTGTCAAACTTTCCAAAAGCTGTGAAACTTGAATTTCTAGCTCAGCAGAGAAACTGAGTCACTCAATGAAGGGACTTCCCCAAGATCACAGACATAAAAGATAAGCCCAGGTCCTCTGACTGCGTGGCCAGTCCTTTTTCTACTGTACACTTATCCCTTCCACATAAAGAATTTCCCCATTTTGGTTTCAATATGTTGTGGGTCAGTATAAGAAATCAAAGGGGAAGTTTTGTGGAAGCCACTACTAGTAGACTAGCTACCACAACTAGAAAAGGCCAGCAGATGACACAGAAAAAGCTTGGAAACTCAGAAATGCATAAAATATGTGTCAACCCAAATTTTACAATAAAGTACTGTAAACACTCCGTAAAAGAAAAAAAAAATTTGGACTCCATCTCTGGTCAAAAAAGGAAGGCCACAACATTTTACATGGATTTTCCAGATTATGGGGTCACTCTGCCCCTAACCCATGAAATGTGGAATGGATAATGATATTCCACTGGCCTGTCTTAATGTAAGAAGCCTTCAACTTACAAACAGTTTGTGTTCTCAAAATTCATTTGGTAGTAGATTTGTTAGGAAGACTGTTTGCCCACAGAAATGGTGGTTAGACTCTTGGGTGAACAAAATCTTATCTAGGATATAACAAAACCATGGAAGAGGGTAAATTATAAATGTTGATATAGCAGTCTACACCCAACGAAGAATTCCTTCTACAGCAATCACAAGAGGTAGATCAGTCAAAAAAGCATTAATTAAAAAACCTACTATGTTCCAGGCACTGTGCTAAGCATTGGGGATACAAAGAAAAGGAAAACAAAAAACACTGTCCTTAGTGGGGAAAGTGGGGAAAGAACACGCAAAAAAAACCCTAATGTATATACATACCCTGATGTCATACATGTAAATGACATTTATATATATATACATATATATTTATATATCATATAATATTTAAAATATTATACTGTTATATTATATATTATTATTTAAAATATATTTATATATTTTTATATATTTATATATACATACATACGCACATACATACATTTTGTGTGTGTACATATGTAAACCCTAATGTCCTATGTATATATGACATTTAACCTATGTACATATATATACGTATACACACACACACACACACACACAATTTCCACTGCACTGCCTAGCTGCCCAAAGTGTCTAATAAATACTTTTCCATAGGTGACGCCATAGTGCATAAAGCACCAGACCTGGAGTCAGGAAATCTCATCTTCCTGAGTTCAAATCCAGCCTCAGACACTTACTAACTGTGTGACCCTGGGCGAGTCGCTTAACCCTGCTTATCTCAGTTTCCTCATCTGTAAAATGAGCTGAAGAAGGAAATGGCAAACCACTCCAGTATCTCTGCCAAGAAAACCCCAAATGGGCTCATAAAGTGGTCAAATATGACTGAGTAACAACTAAATTCATTTATTCATTTACGAGAGATATCTCCAAATTTAGCAAGGCTGGTCTTCTGACAACGAAGTCAAGTATTGCAATTTGATGCCTTTTCAACATAACAGGAACTTCTAGAACTTGGGTTTTGACAGCACAGACTTCAGAAATCCAGGGCCCGAGCATCACAGATAGAGGTTTCAAAAGAAGGCATTTCATTTCACAGATGAACAAACAGGGATCTAAGAAGGTAAATGATTTACCCCAAGGTCCTGCAGGTGGTTAGTGGTAGAATGAAGACATGAAGCCAAGTCCTTTGATTCCAAGTTCACGCTCCTTCAATTATACCAGGCTGCTGCTTAATCAATCAAGCAACAAGCATTTATGATGTGCCTATCACTGCTAGGCCCTGGGCTTGGCATTGGTGGTAGAAAGACAGCAATCCCTGCCCTCAAGGAACTTCTGTTCTTTGACTGCTGTTGCTAGGTGGAGGGTATATGAATGTAAATTTACACAAATAAAACAGAAGCCATTCTTGAGTGTGGGAGGCAGCAGCAAGGCAGTATCATCTGGGGCAATCAGGAAAGAAAGAGGAGGAACCCACAAAGGTAGGCTTCCCTAGGAGAGACCTCTGCCCTGCCCAGATCACGTTTGGGTGTTGTCTTCTTTTCTGGAAGTTCTGGTAGGATGCACTCAACCAGCACTTCCTGGTCAATGATCATTTCAGAGCCTGGAAAAAACTTTGCAGCTTTTTATGGTTATTTTTCAGTCACAGCCTATCCTTTGTGACCCCTTTTGGGGTTTTCATGGCAAAGATTCTGAAGTGACTTGTCATTTTCTTCTCCAGCTCATTTTACAGATGAGGAAACTGAGGCAGGCAGGGTTAAGTGACTTGAACTCAGGGTCACACAGCTAGTAAGTGCTTGAGGTCACATTTGAACTGAGGTCTTCCTGACTCCAGGTCCAGCGCTCTATCCACAGCACCATCTAGCTGCCCTCGCAATCTCATTTAACACTCACAACCACCTTGGGCAAACATTCTTATCTTCATTTTATGGGTGAAGGCACTAAGACTCAGGGTTGACGTGGTTTGCCCAGAGCCACATGGCTTCTAAGTGGCCAAAATGAAATAGAACCCAGTCTTTTCTTTCCAAGTCTCCTTTTCACCATGTCATGCTATCTGTGCCTTTACAGACAAAGGGCATTGGGCGAGGTGGGGAGGTGGTCGTGGAAGGGGGAGGCTGAACTTGAATGATTGCAGATCTCAAATTAATTCAGTCTGAATTATTTTACTATATAGGAAATACAGTATAATACGTTTATTAATCTTGCACATTTTCCAGATAAATTCTGTATTAAATTAGTCATCTAAAAACCACGTGGTCATAATACCCGAGGGAAATGAGAACGCCTCCGATGAATCTATTTTATTCTTAATTGTTTATCATCTATGCCTTGTACAGATGAGGCGAGACCTTTTGTTTTCCCTTTATGATGCTTCCTGACAGATGTTCTCTGTGCCTTTTTGCCTCATAGAAATTATGCAGATAATTTATAATAAAAAAAGAAGTGTTACATCTTAATGTTAAGCAGAACAGTGTTGGAGGAGCCCACTGGGTGGGAGCTGGGAGCATGAGATTTTGGTAGCGGTTCTCCCCAAAAGATCCTTCAGATCTTGGCAGAATTACTTCCCTTCTCCATTTCCTTACTCTTAAATGGAGGCAGGTGAACTATCTGACCAGGAAAGTGCATTCCGTCTCTGACACTCATGCCAAGAGTATTTCTCAGGGAGCTTGGGACAGAAGACAATCCCTCCTAACCTCTCAGTGCCCCTAGGTAATTCTGTTTGACTGAGGGGCAGAACAGGAGCCTATTTGCACGAGGAAAGGGAGTTTTCTGGTACTAATGAAATTCCAGGTCTGGACAGAGGAAATGAAGAAAATTTTAAATTTAGGTTTTTTAAATGCTCCAGTATTGGTTTTCATTTTTAGATTAGCTAATATCTGAGCAGTAAATCTGGAAGATGACTAAAACTTTTAATCTGAGGAATAATCTAAGGAATAATAACTCACACACACATACACATGCACATACACACACGCACACACGTACACACATGTGTACACACATATGCACACATACACACACACACACACACACACACACACACACACACACACTTTTCTGATGTTCTTTCCCCTGCACTTCAGAGCGGAAGATCAAGCTGGCTGATCTGGCTTTTATTTTTTTTTTTAAAGAGATTATTTTCCTTCAGGCAATTACTTTTTTTTCCTTTTGTTGTAATCTTTTAAAAATTCTTCCATCGATTGTAGCAGATCATGTTTGTGTGTCTGTGGGTTTTAGTGTATTATGTTTTGATTTATTATATGATTTCTTCCACTTATCTCAGTGTGACTACATAACATCACTATAGTGAAAATATGCTCAATAGGAAAGTATATGTCGAACCTATACAAAATTGTATGCTGTCATGGGGAGGGAGGGGGGTAGGGGG
>JAQQSK010011323.1:0-12319 GCA_028658325.1 Potorous gilbertii | reverse complement strand
GGGGAGAAAATTTTGGAACCCAAAATCTTGTGAAAATGAATGTAAAAAGTTAAATAAATGTATTTAAAAATAAAAAAAATAAAAAAAATAAAAAAAAATAATAATTCTGAAGGACCTTTATAATTATATATCATTTGTCATAGTTTTTTTTCTATAGGCACGTGCTCAGGTCCAGCCACTTCTCCTGAATCAGACTTGTAAGTAACATTGCCTTTGCCTGTCAGGGAAGAGAAGCAGACACTGAGCCGAACGAATTCACATCTTCCACTCTTGGTGTCAGTGGAAACAGAAAGATTCACAGTTCTGTTCTATTCCATATCTGTTCATTGTCACTGGTCTTCATTTGCTATCCTCTTTCTCTTTCATTTTTTGCAAACTGTATTCTAAACTTGAGTTAATCTTTAGCCATAATAATTCTCTTTCCGACAGAGATCATGTTTCTCCGCTGATTTCCTTTCTCGTCTTCTCGTTGGGGCAACTGTTTTGTATTAATTAAACTTCTGAGAAATTACATATGTCTACTCCCTAATATAGTGCTTACCATATAGCAGTGCTTAACTCATGATTGTAAAATGGATGATTGCTATGTCCATTTCTCATATTGGGGAGTTGATTCCTTGTATATTCACAAGAGGCAACAATTGTTGTAACCACCGTATGTTTTTCATCTTTATCTTTTTCTCATTTGTATTAATTTTGACCTTTATTCTGGCCAGTCAATGATCTGAATGAAGGTAGACAACTAATTCAAAAATTATTCTAACAATGTTAATAAGTCATTTTTTTCTTTTAGGATAATATTAGTTCTGTTTTTTTTTAATTGCAGTGATATCAAACAAGTTAATGTAAATTTTAAAATCATAGAAGACTCAATGACGCATACTACAAACAAGTTAATGTAAATTTTAAAATCATACAAGATTCAATGACCCATACTACCCAAAAGGACAACTGTGTTCAATAAATGAGTATCAGCATTAAGCTAGATGTAAATAGTGAGACATTTGCTCACCTAAGGTGTTTGCCAATGCTATATAGGATATCCTGCACAAAATCCAAAGAGAACAGAGATTGTATATTATGGCAAAGGTTCCCAAATGCTCTTATTTTTGGATGACATTGTGCTAACTGTATCAAGCCCTTGATGAAATCCAAACTTAGTCAAAAGAGATTGGTCTAAGAATCTACACTGAAATAGTGGATAAAAATAAATATTTCCTAGATTTTATGGAAGTCAAAGGGCAGTCCCATCTAACTGGTCTACTTACATCTTTGTAAGTGTGTTTATATGTATAGAAATATATATACACACACTGCTTGTATGAATACTGAAAAACAGTAGCGCACTGGGCTCATAAGTATTGGGAAAAGGAGATCCAACTGGATCTCATTTGAGAAACAGCACTTCCAATGACCCCACTGCCACAAAAGTTCATTTTATAAAAACCAATATTCACTCAGGAATACTATGTAGCCATATTGATTTTTAAAATTAGAAAATCCAAAAAACCAGAACATGATCTCAGGGGGATCAAAATTTGGTAGTCAAAACACCATGGAAATACATGGTGAGTATAAGGAGGTTCAGGCAATAATGACATTGATGTAGTAAGTGATATGAGAGACATTATCAAAGACATGTATGAATGGAAAAAGAGGTGGGCTAATCTTGTATTGAAAATAAAAGCCAGAGAGCATTTTGGCTACACTGGTCCTCAAATATTAAGAGAACCAAGAAAAGGCTTCAGTGAATTTCCTAGATCTTCTATGAAGAACTTATGGAATGATAAGTATAAAAATCAAGAAGGCAAGGAAGGAATAAAATCTGAATCAGTGGCACAAGTATCCACAATGAGAAGATGATGTGTCTATCAAAGTGTTTAATCATGTTATTATTGTATTGGTCAAGGTTCATATTCTTAAGGAAAAACAAAAGAAGAAGGAGTAGAAAACACACTACAATTCACATGAGTGACATGAACATTATTTCATAAAGAGAATCAACTTAATCACTAGAGTATAAAACTTCTATGGGATAACTTTAGATAAAAATCACTCATTAACAGTGGAAGACATGCCCACATGAACTGCTTCTCTGTTGCAGTCATAAATAATAGCTTTTCTTTTCGTATTGAATATTTGTGGACATTTTCAGCTTTTCACAATGATAATCAATTTCAATTATTGTTGTTCACTAGGTGTAATATGATTTGTTGCTTTTATTCTTCTAGAAATATTTCTCTTTTTTTGTTTTATTTCAAGCTTTAATTACTGTACCTTTGAAACCTATCCGAGGCATTCACATTTGCTCCATTCTTTAAGAAAAATTCTACCATATCTTGATTATTTTCTGTAATTGCAAGCAAAAGTGGTGTATAGCCTTCCTGTAAAATCATATTAAAGATATAGTTACAGCATGCAAGAATTCTATGTATATTTCAATTCAGCTGAAGGTTTCTGAAAAGTCTGTGAACTTCTAATGGCATCTAAATGAATTATGGCAAAAAAAGAAACTTTGGAGTGAGAAAACCAGGGCATATACCCTACTTCTGTTAATTCCTCTGTGATCATAAGCAAATTATTTTACTTCTCTAGGCCTTAGTTTCCTTATATATAAAATGAGAGAATGAAACTAGATAGCCTCTGGAATTCCTTCCAGGTATTAATTTGTGGTCAGAACAAAGAAACCCAGGATCAAGAGAATCTTCCTTTCTTGCTATCTTTATGTCATGATCAATTATTGTCTGCATACAGACAACCTTATTTCCTCAGTACTCTGCCAAGCTAAAAATATAACCTGGTCAGTTTTAAAGTTGAGTAGTTCTCTTTACCCATTCACGTTAAGTTTACTAGCCAACCTCAAAATTCAAGAAAATCTTGCCTACAAGTGGTTAAACCTGGAAGAAAGTCATTCTCCTGGCATTTTCCATCTTTTTCCAATGCTCCTAATATGTCATTCATATTTTTTCTCTCTCAAGTGGCAGTGACTAAGAGTATAACCTTTTTCTTAAAAATCAGGAGTTATTCAGCAACTCTAGAAAGGAAAAGATGTACTTTTTAGGAAATAGAAAAAAAATAAATCCACTTAAGAATTTGTTATGAAAATTCTGTGCCTATATAGTTTTATACTTAGTAGGAACAAATTTTAAAAAGATAAAAAAAATTATGGCATTTCTACATGACAAATTAACATTGTGTTATCAAAGTAAATGTCTATATGTAGAAAGACATCGTAGGCAAATATTGCATTCTGAGAAGCAGATCTAATATATCGTACAAAGAAAATTCTGGGGAGACATCTACAACAGAATGGAGAGCTAGCCTCAAAGTCAGTAAGACCTAGATTCAAGGCCTGCTGCTGACTCACACATACAGACTGGGTGACCACGGGAAGTCACCTCCAGGTCACTCCCTAAGATGGGATTTCTTAACTTTTTTTGTGCCATGTACTCCTTTCCAGAATAATGTTTTCAAATGCCCAAAATATATGGAATGCAAAGGATGCCAATTACATTGAAATAACTATAAATTTATTGTTGCTTAATTAAAGTTAATGTATTTCAGGTTAAGAATCCCTACTATAAGATTAAATCATAGAGCAGGCCCTGGTCTAGAGGGAGTTTCCTCATTAGGAGTTACAATGTGAATCTCCTACTCATCTCCCTTCCACCCTCCACCATTAGAAAATTCTAAAGGCCAATGAACTTTTGACTATAGAATCATTTTAAGTTATGTGCATTAAAGAAATGGTTCCAAGAATATATGAATTATAAAATATGTGAACTGAACTCTGCCTGATTATACATTTTAGCTATATACAAGAGGTAAGCTTCTACCTTGTTTTTTGCTTCAATATCCATTTTATGTCTAAGCAGCTTTGCTGCTATGGCTACGTTCAGTCCAGAGGCTGCATAGTGAAGTGCAGTATTGTTGTCGGTGTCCACAAGAGTAGAATCTGCCCCACGTTCGAGCAGGATAACTGCACACTCCTCCTGTTGACATTGTACTGACTGTCAATATAATAGAGCAAAAGAGACAGTAAATACTCTAAGATAAAATTTAGTATACTAAAATATTATCAGTGATATTTAAATAAGTTAGTAAAGCATATTTTCTTAATCAAAGAGAGAAATCAAAATGCATTACATAGACCAGCATGGCTAACTAGGGCATACCTTAATTAAAGGAGTTAGACTGTCACTGTCACGAAGGTTTAATTTGCATTTTCTCTCTACTAAGAGAGACACAACATCTGGAAATCCATGTGCACAGGCTAGGTGTAAAGGTGTCCTATGGAAATGAGAAAACTATATGATTGCTTGATAATATACTACAATAATCAAAATTCTTCGGTTACTACTTTGTGAGATTTCTAACATAAAATGCATTATTATTCTTATTCCTTAAGTGTAAATCACTGTCAAAATAAATATAAGTGGCCACTATTGTCACCTGAAAAAATATAAACTATGTACTAGCTCTTATTGCTGGATATAATGGACAAATTGTCAGAGACAGAATAATAGCAGGTAGAGGAAGATTTCACTAGAAACTGGCATGGGAATTTTGGCCTCAGCTGCTTCACATCTCCTTAGGCAACTTGAAGGCCTCCTGTATTTTGGGACTCACCACACTGATGCACCTTTGTGCAGACACTCCCCTAGCATAGCCTACTGCAGCTCAGAACTCATGGGTTCAAAAGATCAGCCAGTCTCAGCTTCACTGGTAGCTGGGACCACAGATGTGCAACACTGTGCCTGGCTGTTAAGCCTAATAACAACTTCTTTCCACTAACAGTATCCATAATTACAAAATATTGAGTAAAGCAGCTGCCTCAGAAAAACATTTACATATTTACATATTGTATATTTGCATAAACACATGTGCACAGGTGTGTGCATTCTCCACTAAAGTCTTACTGCGATGCAGCATTAGACAGGTGAAGGAGCTCTGTGTTGCTAAATGCTATCCCAGAAGGGTGCAAGTTCTGGTAGTTCTACCATGCTGCCAAGGTTTGAAATAAGAACCTGGTATATCTGCTGTCCATGGACCAACCTAATTAAGCTCATAAAGATATCACGAGGTTGGTCAAATGAGGATGAATGTTTATCAACAGCAAATCTCAAAAGGCCAGATGTATTGTTCAGTCTTTTCAATCATGTTCGACTCTTCATGACCCCATTTGAGGTATTCTTGCCAAGGACATTGGAGTGATTTGCCATTTCCTTTTCCAGTTCATTTTACTGATGGAGAAACTAAGGCAAACAAGATTGAGTGATTTATCCAGGGTCACAAAGCTAGTAAGTGTCAGAGACCAGATCTGCACTTACAAAGATGAGTCTTCCTGACTCCAGGCCCAGAAATCTATCCCTGGCTAACCATCTACCAAGTTGGAAGGAGGTCATGATATGTACTGGTAGAGGGAATATCCACACCAATAAAATCATGTATTCCTGATTCCTGAAGTAATGTGGATCTCCATTTTCATATATGTATAGTTTTCATTCTTCAGGACTCCTTTTTGGCCTTTTCCCTCGTGCCTTCTTCCAGATTGCCTCAGGTGGGTAGAGGTGAGAGATTTCTTCCTTCCCCATCCTCCCAGCTGCAATGGTGATATGCTTTGATGAAGCCTGAGAAAGAAGGAAACTAACATCTAGTTTGCTATGTCCCACACACTGTGCTGAGCACTTTACAAATATTATCTCATTTGATCATTGTAATAACCTTGAGAAGCAGGTGCTATTATTAATCTTATTCATAGTTGAGGAAATGGAGACAAACAGGGGTTAAGAAACTTGCTCAGATCCACACAACTAGAAAGTGTTTAAGGTTAAATTTTAATTCAGGTCTTCCTGACCTTCAAGGCCCAGCACTCTATCCACAGCTGAAATTTTTTTTTGACAAGACAATATTATCTTAAATTACTAATTAAATAAAATAAGAAAACAATATTGAATAATACTTTTGTATCTCTTAAAAATATTGGATGCTAATGCTTGAAGAAAAAAAGTTTAATTAGAAAATGGGGGAGATGACATGAAGCCTTTGATTATGGAGATTGTGAAAGGGACATTTAAAAAACTAGATTTATTCATTCAATTTACTGTTTCCCTTTCTTAATCCAGATGAATCCTATGCTTATCAGCTATGATTAAGGTAGGAGTTTTTACTCAGAAAAGGGGCAAAAAAAAGGAAAAAGATGGGGTAAAAGACTAAGGGGTGGAGGGAGACATTTCTGGGGAGGAATTGGCAGAGAGAGGGGAAGGAACTGAAAAATGTGTTTATGTACATCTGTAAAATTCCTTAAGCAGGAATCTAAGTAATAAGTAGTAAAAGAAATCAGAAAGGAAGGAAGCAGTGTAGCATCATATGCTTACATGAGGGGAAAAGAAGGTAAAGGAAAAAGATGTTGGGTCAACCATCAGGATGATTGAGTGGCATTATGGTAAGGGGAAGGTAAATTGGTTGCTGTGCATTTAAGGGAGAATGTAACCATAAAGGTAGAGGGGAGAGGTCAAGAGTCGTAACTGTTGTTTACAAATACAATGATAATCATTCTGGGAGTGTCTCTTTCTATATTAAGTAGAGTCAATCTTAAAACTAGTGGACAGTTTTCTAGTTGACATACAACTGAGGTTCAACTGGCAAGAGTTCTCTTCTTTGGTTACTATTGAACATATTTAAAAATGAAAAGGGACAGGCATTTTCTTTTAAACTACATGGTAACTGGCTGCAGAATTTTCCTTTTTCTTTAGTTTTAGATAACATTTGTATTTTAAACAAATGTTTGCCTACACTCATTTCCATTATCCTTATTTAAATGATTTTTAAATGTTGTTTCAACAAAACAACACACATATATTTAAGGGAAAGGAAAAAGCTCTTAGTCTGCAAATCACAATATATGTATCATAAGAAGGTCTGTGAGGATAGTCAGCCAACCATGAAAGCCTTTGGCCTTGGTCATTTCAGTAAGCCAATACCTTAATCTATGGGACTGTTCTCATTTACCCATTCCTACTTTCACTTGGTAAATGTGAAATTGGGCACACTGAGAGGACCTATATGCACAAAGAACATGCTAATACCTGTATTTCTTGGATTTTTGGACAAAAAAATACTAAGAAAAACTCAAAAGATAGCCTATCACTTTTAATATTGAAAGCTAATGAATGACTGATATTAGAAATGGCATGAAAAAAAATTTGAGGCAAGTTTGCAGCACAACAGCATTTCATGGTTTCTAAGAACACATATAATTGTTTGTATATTTTTACCAATTAAGAAACTACACAAAATTTAATTTGGACAAGTGACTTTGAACTACCATGGCAGGATGCCACAGATTTTCATTATTAACAAAATAAAACATAAATGTCCTTTAAAAAACACGTTGGGAACTTAACTTCCCTATCTATAATTTCTGTGATTCATGTTTTAATATTCTGTTCTATATACTGCTGAATAAACTCAAGTGAGACAGTATGGTATGGTGCCTTGAAGCTTGCAAGACCTACGAGATTTCAAATCCTCCCCCTGGCATACACTGGCTAAGGGAACCTGGGAAAGTCACTTCACCCCTAACATTCTAATTTACAGAGAAGATACTGGCCTGCAGTACAAAGGGGGTTCCCTGTACCAATGATTCCACATAACTAGTCCATATTACATGAGAAACTCTAATATATACATTTAATTGCATAGCAATATTAGGTATGCTGAGAGAGTAAGGAAGCTGATTTTATAAATGACACATGAAAAACCTATCTCCTTACATTTATGGTCATACTTCATACATGTTTTTTACCTCTCTTTATAACTTACGAAAATCGGGTTCTAAATCTTTATTTTAAATGGAAAATGCTGATGATAAACCTGTTTTCCAGAACTTAGCATTTGTTTGGGACAAGGGAGTTCTTTATTAGAATTATTTCCAGAAAAATAAATAAAATAGATGGCACCTTTTTGAATATATGTCTTTTGGTAGGATTGTAGATGTAAAAGACTGAGCAAATTGTAGGATGAGCTACATTTTCTATGATGACTAGAGTCTCCTTCTGCTGTCTACCTGGTACAACAGATTGGCCTATTGTTTCCATTACTTTGATTTGAGAGAGTAAGCATGGAGTAGACACTGACTCTTTGCTGATCCTTGCACAAGACATTCCTACCTCCTGACTCCAAGCATTTTGACTAGATTTCCCCTCCCCTCCCCTCGCCTATGTATGGAATTCTCTCCTTTTTCCTTTCTATCTCTTGCCCGACCTAGCTTACTCCAGTCCCAGTTAGAATCCTACCTTCTATGAAAAGGCTGTACCCAATCCCCTTTAATGCTGATGTCTTCCTTTTTTGATTATCTCTAGTTTATCCTGAATGTAGTATCTTGTTTGTACATAGCTGCTTTCAAGCTGTTCTCCTCCATCAGAACTTGAGTGCCTCCAAAGCAGGGACTTTTGCTACTCTTTGTATCTTCATCTCTTAGCACAGTGTTACTTACATAGCACTTAATATCTGTTGACCAACTGTTCCTCACACATAGCACTCCATCTCCTGACACAAAGTGTCTTCACTGGCTATCTCCATGATTGGAATGCTGTCCCTCCTCGCTTTCACCTCCTGGCTTCCTTCAAGTCTCACCAAAGTCCCTCCATCTACAAGAAGTCTTTCTAGACCTCCCTTAAAACTAGTGCTTTTGGGGGGTGGGGCAGAGCCAAGTGAGGCTGGTTCAATACTAGGAAAACTATCAGCATTATTGATCATATCAACAACAAAACTAACAGAAACTAAACGGTTATTTCAATAGATGCAAAAAAGCTTTTGACAAAATACAACACCCATTCCTATTGACAATGCTGAAGAGCATAGGAAGAAATGGAACTTTCCACAAAATAATAAGCAGTACCTACCTAGAACCTTCAGCAAGCATTATATGCAATGGGGATAAGCTAGATGCATTTCCAAAAAGATAAGGGATTAAAAAAGTACATCCATTATCACTACTATTCAATATCGTACCAGAAAATGTTAGCTGGAGCAATAAGAAGAAAAAGAAATTGAAAGAATTAGAGTAGGCAAAGAAGAAACTAAGTTAGCACTCTTTGCAGATGATATAATGATATACTTAAGAGAATCTCAGCGAATCAAGCAAAAAACTGCTTGAAATAATGAACAACTTTGGCAAAGTTGCAGGTTACAAAATAAACCCACACAAATCTTCTGCATTTCTATATGTTAGTAACAAAGCCCAATAGCAAGAGATAGACAAATTCCATTTAAAGCTAGGATAGATACTATAAAATATTTGTGAGTTTACCTGCCAAAACAAACCCAGGAACCATATGAACACAAATATAAGACATTTTTCACACAAATAAAATCAGATCTAAGTAAGTGGAAAAACATCAGTTGGTCATTGATAGGTCAAGCCAATATAATAAAAATGATAATTCTACCTAAATTAATTTACTCATTTAGTGCTATAACAATTAAACTATCAGATAATTATTTTCTAGAGCTGAAAAAATAGTATAAAAAATCATTTGGAAGAACAAAAGGTCCAGAATATCAAGGGGACTAATGAAAAGAAATAGTAGGGAAGGTGGCCTAGTGCTACCAGATCTCAACTGTATTATAAAGCAGCAATTATCAAAACCACTTGGTACTGGCTAAAAAACAGAAGGGTAGACAAGTGGAATATGCTCCATACTCAAGGCACACTAGTCAGTGAATATAGCAATCTATTGTTGGATAAACCCAAGGACTCCAGCTTCTGGGATAAGAACTCACTACTTGACAAAAATTGCTGGGAAAACTGGATATAAATGCAGCGGAAACTAGGCATAGACCAACGCCTGATACCACACACAAGAATAAAATCCAAATGAGTACATGATCTAGGTATAAAGAGTGATACTATGGACAAACTGGTAGAGCAAGGAATAGTGTATTTATCAGATTTATGGAGAAGGGAAGAATTTCTGACTAAAGAAGAGATAGAAAGCATTATGAAGTGTAAGATGGATAATTTTGATTACATTAAACTGAAAAGTTTTTGCACAACCAAACCCAATGCAACCAAAATTTTGAGGGATGTAGTATATTGGGAAGTAATTTTTACAGCTAATCTCAGGGATAAAGGTCTCATTTCTAGAATATATAGAGAACTGAGTCAAATGTACAAAAATACAAGTCATTCCCCAATTGATAAATGGTCAAAGATATGAACAGGCAATTTTCAGAGGAAGAAATTAAAGTTATCTATAGTCATATGAAAAAATGCTCTAAATCACTTTTGATTAGAGATGCAAATCAAAACAACTCTGAGGTACTACATCACACCTATGAGATTGGCAAACATGACAGAACAGGAAGATGATAAATGTTGGCGAGGATGTGGGAGAGTTGGAACAATAACCATTCTGGGGAGAAATTTGGAACTCTGCCCAAAGGCTACAAAAATGTGCATACCCTTTGACCCAGCAATAGCAATTCTAGGATTGTACCCCACAAGAGATCATAAAAATGGGAAAGGGTCCCAATATTTATAGCGGCACTCTGTGGTGGTCAAAAACTAGAATTCAAGGGATGCCTATCAATTTGGGAATGGCTGAATAAATTATGGTATATGAATTTAATGAAATACTATTATGCTATAAGAAATGATGAACAGGAAGACTTCAGAGAGGCCTGACAAGACTTATACGATGTGATACTGAGCAAAAGGAGCAGAACCAGGAGAACTTTGTACACAGCAATGACCACAGCATGTGAGGGGTTTTTCTGGTAGACTTGGAAATTCATTGCAATACAAGGACTTAAAAAAATTCCCAATGGTCTTCCAAAGATGGTTACACCTTTGATTACCCAGAAATGCAGCACTGCCATACTTGCAAATGCTTAATTTCTCTTAATCTGATCACAGTCTATTGTCATTCTACCTCTTCCTCTGCTTTGCAAACCTAAACTATTTTTCATCTAAACCAACACCTCTAATCTTAGGCCATAACTCCTATAATAGGCTACACTCTCCTTTCTCCATCTGGACTCATTGGTGAACCATTCAATGTTTTTTTCAAGTCTGCCCTGTCTTCCCTTGAGTCCTTTGCCCCCCTTATCATCTAGTCAATTCTATCCTGCCAACCCTCAACCTTGAATCACTCCTACCATCTACTGCCATTTCTCCTAACCACATACTACTCAATAAAGGTGGAGAAAATCATGGAACTAGATCCACTACAAATTTATGTTATATAATCTCAAGTGGGCTCTTGCTGCTACAAGGCAATCCTTTTATATCTATCTCCCTACTACAGCAGCTCTTCCAAAGCTTTTTCTCATTCCTCAAACCTCCTATGGTTTACTCTGCACCTTCTCAGCTAAAAATCTTGCTAATATTTTATTAGAAAGGTTGAGACCATAACCTGGGACCTCCCTGTTCCCCCCTCCTTCTCATCTAACCTCATCCAAATGCCTTCTGCCACTGTCTCCTCCTTTACCCATATCCTTCTCCTTGCCAATGAAACTCCTCTACATGTACAAGTGATATCATTCTATCTTATCTACTCCAACAGTTTGCCCCTTCTATCATTCCTATTCTCACTTATCTTCACTCTTTCCCTGCCTACTGGCTACTTTGATGCTTGCCTACAAATGTGCCCATCTTCTCCTCCATTCCCAAAAAACTTCACTTGATCAACCTGTCCCGTTATCATCCCACATGTCTCATGTCTTTTCTGCCTAAATGCTAAGAGCTTCCAAACCCTTCCAATGCTCTCTTAACTGTGGAATGGAATAGCCTCTTCTCAATTCTCATCTTTCTTGACTTCTCTGAAGCCTTTCAAACTAGGACCCTCTTCTCCTTGATATTCCTTTCCCTTTAGATTTGTAGCACTACTCTTTCCTGGTTCTTCTATGTATCTCATCCTCTTCTTCTCAGTCTCACTTGCTGATTACCTGCTAGAATGCAGGGACAATCCCCACTCCCCTCCACCATTTCTTTATATCTGATATGGTTAGCTGGGTGCCTGACATATACAGAAAATGCTTAATGAAGGCAGAAATTAATTTTCTTCCTTGATGTTTTTACACTCCACACATCATAGTCATATTTCACCAAATGGGGCAGCTAGGTGCCCCAACGGACAGGAGTGCTGGGCCTGGAGTCAGGAAAACTCATCTCCCTGAGTTCAAATCTGGCCTCAGATACTTAGTTATGTGGCCCTGGGCAAGTCACTTGATCCTGTTTGCCTCAATTTACTTATCTGTAAAAGAAGGAAACGGCAAACCACTCCAGTATCTGTGCCAAGAGCATCCCCCAAAC
>JAQQSK010011322.1:0-12319 GCA_028658325.1 Potorous gilbertii | reverse complement strand
AGGTATGCTACAGAAAGAAGATGCCCATAGCCTGGGATCATTAAACCCAATTGACGCCACTTTGTTTACAATGTGTTTATCTAAGAGAATTTCTTTCTCACAGCAAAATGTATATAAGCGAGAAGATTTCTGTACTGGGTAGCCAGAACATTTCTGACTCCATAATGCATTATGTTACCATTTTCTTTAATAGGGAATTGATTAATTAATTAAATCATAAAATGTATGCATTTAGCCTGTTGCCTTTTCTTTAACCAAGTTTTCAGGTTAACATTGGTAAAGATGTGAAATGGTACAACCATTTTGGAAAACAATTTGGAATCATAACGTGACTGAAATACCTATACTCTTTGAACCACAGACTCTATTATAAAACTATTATATATATTATAAGTCTATTAAAGCTATAAGTCTATTCCAAGGAAGACATTGGTAAGAAGTTCCCATATGATCTAAAATATAGCAGCTTTTTCTGTAATGGCTAAGAATTTAAAATAAAGTACATGCCTATCAAATGGGAATGGCTAAACAAATTATGGTATATGAATGTAATGGAATATTACTGTGCTGTAAGAAATGATGTGCATGATGAATACAGAGAAGCACAGAAAGATCTCCATGAACTGATGCAGAGTAAAGTAAGCAGAGCTAAGGAAACAATATACATATTAACTACAATGATGTAAATGGAAAGAATAACATAGCAAAAATTCAAAAGTAAATGTTACAAAAGTATAAAAAACAAGCTAACTCAAATGAAGAGATATGAGAAAGTACCCCCAACCTACCCCTTCATAGAGTTGTGTGGTCCACATGCATTATAGCTTGCACATGCTCTTGAACTTTTTTAATGTTTCTATCAGCTGTGCTGACAAATGTTTTTCCCTCTCCAAAAAAAATATGGGATGACTTTATGGAAGGGGAATAAGAAGATATGCATGGGATACTATGATAATGTAAGAAACAAAAAATCAATTACCCCCTTCCCTCCCCATGACAGCATACAATTCTGTATAGGTTCTACATATGCTTTCCTATTGAGCACATTTTCACTATAGTCATGCTATGTAGTCACACTAAAATAAATGGAAGAAATCATACAACAAATCAAAACATAATACACTAAAACCCCCCCCACACACAAACATGATCTGCTACATTCTGCGAATGACTTCCATATTTCTTTCTCTGAGTGTGGAAGGCATTTTGCCTTAGAAAATCGTCATTGGGATTTTTTTTTTTCAGTAAGTTCTTGTGTTATTACAAAGTTCCAAGTCTACCAGAAAAAACTCTCGCACACTGTGGTTGTTGCTAAAAAAACTTATTTAAAAATAAAAAGTAAATATATAGTAAAAACCTAAGTATCAAAACATTCCCACGAGCCAAAGTATACACCTTTGTCCCTGGGAAAACTGGAGTCAAAGTCAAAGTTGTTGCTATAAAACATTCCCACCACCTCTAACAAGTTCACTTCTGTGTATGATACAGCCAGTGGACAAGTTACTCTCTTGCTTGTAGGACGCAATATTGTCTCAATGATTGGGTCAGTTAACCCCTAGTCTGAGTCAAGCAGTTTGTTGCTCAGGAAGCAACCTCTTCACCAGGCTTAGCCACTGGAAAATTCTACTATGGACTCCATTTCTGAAATTTCTAAATCTTTTTAAGCTCACAAGGTTATGATCTAGTTAACTCCATCTCCAATATTCATTTACCGAACATGGTGAAAAAAATATAAAGAGGCAAAGAGCAGAGGTGCCATGTGTACATGGCCACATCCTAAGTCCCCTCCCTTCCCCATAGTGTCACAGTTGCTGGCTTCCTTCTTCACTTGAAAGCCACCAGGGAGAGACACAGGCTTAGTTTCAGCTCTTAGCATAGTTCCTTGCACATAGTAGGTACTTTAAAAATGTTTACTAATTTATCTTTTGGAGTCTTTCGTATGCAGTCAGTTCTTTCTCAGCTTTTAAAAATGCTTTTCTTTGCCACTGTGATGATTGAAAATTTCTGAGAGACGGAGTTTCTGAGTAAATTGTAATCAATTTTATTAACTAAGTGTAGAAAGCAGCCACCTATATAGGCTCATTGTTCCTGAACGTGAACAAAGAGGTCAAGCCTGTCAATGTCAAACCTTTGATATTTATTAAGTCTTCTGAAAACGGGTGCACCTGAGGGTGAAAATCAACTCTGATTGGTTAACAAGTAATGAGAGAATAAATATTATAATGAGAGGAAGGCTTATTCTAATAAGGGTCTTAGATTACGATACTGATCATCTAGTCTTGGTCAAAGAGATTTATCAATATCCATATCACCCATAGGACAAAATGGAGAATCCATATTTTTCCAGATCTGTTTGAGTAAACACCATGAGCAGGAATCCACCCATTCACCTAAACTTTAAAATTTCTTTCCTGTCTTTGATTAGATCTTAGCTTTCCAGACTGGGTAAATCTTCTCAATTCACCATTGGACTGAGACAAGCAGGTTATTCCTCAGGGCTAGCTCTTCACCTGGTTTAGCTGCTGGCAAATTGATTTCTGGATAAGGAAATGGAAAACCCTTTAGTCTTAATTCAATAATTGGTTGTTTATATATGAAAGAAATAATCATTTTTCTCACCACACAATAAATGGGCAGGAAACAGTCACAAAATACTTGAGTATGCTCTGAAGTAGAAGTTTGGGCCCTTTATTATACACACTTAAAAGCAGACTCACCAAGCCCCCATGCATGTTGGCAACAGTCATCATATTCTAAGCATACTCAAAGGACTGGGCCAATGTCCTGTTACATGCTATTGTTTATTTTGGGAGTAGGGAGAATATCCAGAATTTACTGTAGTTTAAACATGAAAGTAATCAATACAACATTTTTATTTAAAGCAGCTAATGCCTTTATTCATTCAACTTTCAAATTTCTAACTTTAGACTTAACCTTTCTCTTAACCTTCATTCTCATATTTCCAATTATTTCATCAATCTCTGGAAAAGGGCATTATACAATCAGAAAATCCACAAGGTCTTAGAGGGAATGGAACCAGCAGTTGGGGGAGACCAGAAAAGACCTCTTGCAGAATGTGGTGTTTGAAGTAATCCAGAGATTCTAAGAGGTAAAGATGAGGAGGGAAACATTGTGCAGAGTGCTGACTAGCTGTGTCCAAACCCTTTGAAGAACAATTTAGGTGAGACTAAGGAAAAGTTTTCTGATTGTGAGATCCCTTAACCTGTACTAGGGAAAGTAGGATTGGGACTTTGTAGAAAGCTTGGAAAATAGTTCACCTTGAACCAAGACAATAGAGTAGATGGAAGTAGTGAACCCCAGATTCCTTTCCTTGACCCTCTCCCATCCCCCCAACTATACAAGTCAACTCCTATTAACACACAACTAAACCCCTCTGGCACAGTGGCTTTAATATGGATCTCCAGAGAAAGAGGAAACCTTGGACTCAATCATCAGGACAAAGTGAAAGACTTCAAAATGACTTTGAAGAAAAGAGCCTCAGGGTCAATTGCTTGGAATAAAAGGGCCTCCGGAAACACAAGCTATTTATGGCCATATGAAAAAATGCCCTAAATTGTTAATAATTACAGATATGCAAAGAAAGTAACTATGAAGTTCCACCTCACACTCATCAGATTGGCAAAGCTGACAAAAAAGAAAATGACAAATGTTGGAGGGACAGTGGGAAAAAAGGGTATGCTAGTGTATAGTCTAAGGACCACTGGTCTAGGGGGTACCCCTAAGAGGTTGGGGTATAACTTCTCTATTGCCATTGTCATGAGCTCCCATTCTGGTGCTAACAACTACTCATCACCAGTGACTAGCACTCCAGTTTTATTTAACCAATTAACATCAATTAATTTTTTCAAAAAACCTTTATTTGAACATATTACAAGAATAGACAAACATTTCCCCCAGACATCTTGAGGGTATACTCTTTCCTATAGCACCTTGGTCTCTGTGGATAGTAGTTTCAGACTCAGCAGTTTCTACATAGTATTGATCTCACCAAGTTCATATTCAAATGTGGCATTGCTACCAGATGAATATTCATCTTAGTCACCACTGGGCCAGGTCTAGAAAGCTGTTACTGAGCCCTTGGGGTCTCAAATGATGACAGCAGTGGAAACCCTTCCCCTTATAGTTGATGTAGTCATTGAAGGATTCTAACCAAGAGAATTGGTCCAGTTGAGAGAAACCATCTAATACCCATTTAAATGCCTCCACAGCCTCTCACCTCTCACTGGAGAAGATGAATCAAGAGACCAACTAAGACTTTTTGAATGCTCCCCAAGTTCTAGCACCCAAAGAGGTGATTTTCTACCCATATAGTTAGCAGATTGGAATCACTTAGCAGAATGTCTATGCATACTCTAAAGCTGCTTCTATTACATGTCATCATGACTCTCTCAAAAACAAGCTCTATGGCTTCCTTCAGGTAAGGAATTGCCTCAATGCCACTCTGTATATGCTTATACTCATAGGCACTGAGCTTTCTTCTTGGCAGTTATTCCACAATTCCCTGAGCATAAACCAAACTTCTTCCATCTAGACAGTATGTATAGCTTTTCTACTATAACTAGAAAGCAGATTGGTTTTCTTTATGCTAGCTTCAATAGCCCCTCCCCCAGAGATTATAGTTACTGTTACCATATATTTAAAAGATGTGATGAATGAAAAAAACCTGAGACTGCATCTCTGGGTAATTAATAGTCAATTTGTTAATTAGGTTAGTGAATAAATAGCGAATAAATTGATAGCCAAGGGTTTCTCATGGTAACCACAAGACAAAAGACACAGCAGCCTGGAAACTTTAAATAATCCTTGAAGGGGATTTCCTTCACAACTGAAAATCAACCCTGATTGGTGGATATTTAATGAAGAGGTAGGCTAGAAGTCCGTCAGATCCTTTTGCTGAGAATGTGTCTTGAACATGAGACTTAGCTGCCTCCAGCCATCTGGATAAGTGAGTCTACTACCTCCATCCAGACCACTTCGGTTGGTTTTCTGCTTCGTGATCTAGGTCACTCTAAACTCTAATGAAGGGGTACAACGATAGGGGCTCATTTCTTTCAGGATAAGAACTCACCTAAACTGGATTCTATTTATACTCTAAATAGAAGATTGGGTGGGGTCCAGCCCAAGATTAAAGAGCATATTCTCCTAACCCTAACTCAAACCTTCAATCAGCCATATCCTTACAGGAGGAGGGCCTCAATGAAGAAACAGAAGAGAAAAGGCTTGTGTCCTACTTTAATAATTAGAAAAATAACCTCTCAGAAGCAATGGAATCTGGGAGTGACAGTTTAATTTTCATTTGATGAAAAGTCGGGGAGAAGACAGAGTTTATGTAGCATCCTGGAGAGACTATTAACTATGACAGCCAGAGAGAAGACAGAGAAAAAGGACTGTCAGAACTTATTTCCTGAGAGAATTGAGTTTAACCTTTATCATTTGAAGAAATGTAAAGAGAACTCTTAAATTGATATCTTGAGAAAACTGAGTTGTGGAACCGTTTCCAGAATTGAGGTTAGTAGTTTTAGTGGTGGTTCCTTAATGGTGAACTTTCTCACCCCTGATACATTATAAATAATCCCTTGTTATTGTTTCAATGTTGGTTTGCCTGCAGGGCCAGCATCTTGCATATGTGACTTCCTTCTTTGGCCCCAGCAGGGATATTCAGAACTCATGCAGGCTGCTTATTTACTCATATGGTTTGGACGAGATGGGAGTTATCAACTCTGTTCCTTCCTGTGAGACACAGGACTAGTAAGCTTTACCATCTGCTTTGCCTCTACCTCTTAAAAACTCTGGTTCTATCATACATCCTACTAATATAGAGCAAGGGCCCCTGGGCCTTTTACATCTACCCTTCAGATAAACTTTTTTTTAATGTGTTATCTCCCCTTGAGGTAGGAGAAATATCTTAAATCCTGAAGCGGTCTGAGATTTGAATGGTTCAGGGCAGTGAAAGTTCAGCTATTGACATTACTCAATAGTACTCAAGTACAAAACAATTATGAAGAACTTTAGCTTTACTCAGAGACTGAGTAGACCATGATAGGAAAATCATAGCTAGGAAATGATAGATCATGTAACAAATTGTAAAGAATGTAAATAGTTCTAGGTAAAAGTTTTTAAAAATCTGAGAACACCTGCAGTGTTCTAATCCAAAAGAAAAGAATGGGGGAAAGTGTCCTTTTGTATTTTTTGAGGGCATGTATTTTCTTCATCATTTTACAACATTGGTTTTTAGTGGTTTTCAGTTGTTCTTTCTATTTACATTGTTGTAGTATCAGGCAGGAGACACAGGAGTTTAGGGGCTCCGACCTCTTTCAGGTTCACTCTTGGTCTGGGCAGGCAGGAGGATAGCAACAGAGACATAAAAAGGGGTTATTTGATTAATTCTTCTCAATGGAGATGCTGATGATGGGAGTCCCAACTACTACAGTATCTCCTAATTACTCTTCTTTCAAGGGTGGGTGAAAATGGGAGTTCTAACTCCCACAGTATTCCCTAAGTATCGATGGGGGCCAGTCAAGAAGGGCACCTCATGCACATTCCCCTAAATCTGCGCATTCCCCATTTAATGACCAGTGGTCACGATTTACAGAGAAGCGTACAAAGAAGGCAATTTGCCAGCAATAGCCTCCCAAGATTACATTAACTATTGCAATATCGTGGTGATTCAGCGTAGTGCAGGTATAGTATGCATTTACAGCTTAAATGCCAATGTTCATATTATCTTAAGATTATAGTATGATGTGCAAGCACGATGAGACTGTTTACAAGTCATGAACCTGGGAACTAGTAAACTGTTTATGGCTGTGGATCCTGGAAACTAGTATCTAAAAAAGAAGAACAAAATCCACCTTACAAACGTGTAGTCATTATGTATATATGTGATATATATTGCTTTCATGGCTCTTCTTACTCCATTTTGCAACAGTTCACATAAATCTTTCTATGTTTTTCTGTATTCATGGTATTCATTGTTTCTGACATCACAGTAACATTCCATTCCATTCATATACAACACCATAAAGGGAATTCCCTTTCAGTCAGTAACTTTGATGTGTGTTAGTAGGTAGTTGACATAAAGGAGAAAGAGAGCATTTAGCCTAGACTCAGTAGGACCTGAGTTCAAATTCAGCCTCAGGCACTGCCTAGCAGCATAGTCCTGGGCAAGTGGTTTAACCTTCGGTTTCTTCAACTACAAAACAGAGATTATAACAGCATCAGCTTCACGCGGTTGTTGTGGCAATCAGTTGAGATAATATTTGTAAAGCACTAAGCACATAATATGTGCTTAATATTTGTTCCTTTCTCCCTATTTAAAGCCTAGAAAATTAGAGGGTTTGATAGAAATGATCTAAAGTTTATGGAGAAAGAGGTTTCTCTAGCTTATTAAATAATAAATTTTTAATAAGCTGTTTTGGTGCAGTACAGAGCTAATTGGTTAAATAATGAAAAAAAAAAGATGATCCAATTTTAGTAATTAATAAGGAGATCTCAAAGCACAGCCCCTTGATTGCCTTGGAATTTGAGATTAGAATAAGGAATATGTATAAGTAGCAGATAGAAAAAGAGGTGATCACCCTGACTATAGACCCAGAACAGCGGGTTACATTGGTGGACTGAAATCTCTCAGCAAAAGCATGTTGTTGTGTTTTATGTTCCTCTTTTGTCATCAAAGAAGACCATGCCATCAGAGAAATGATGACATGGCTTGCATTTGACTTTGTTTTGAGTGAGGGAGGGCTATACAGGTCACCAGCCTCACTTCTCCTCCAGAGTCATCAGAATCCTGTGACCAGACAGATATTCATCAGGATGACTGGAGATGACTCAGGATGCACTGGGAGACCTTGGCCCCTGATGCCCCGTTGGTAAATCAAATGAATCCTGAGCCATTGTTTATTCGGACAGCTATTTTAATCGCAATTGCTCCCCTCAGGGCAAGCTTGTTTGCTTTTTAATTACCCAATAGATCCAGCTGTCCTTATCCAGTGATTGGCCCATTTAATGAGAGCAGTTCTGAGTTTCTGCAATAAGAGTTGCTACCAGGAAATCTGAAAGCAGTATCTCTAGGCTGAGATTGTACTTTGTTGTCTGCGAACTCAGTGAAAGAATAATCTTTAAGGCATGGTTCATTTTCAGACCTGAGGTTCCTGGGTTTTGCTAAATTACTAAGCTCCATATACCATATTCTTACACTTCCTTTTACCTTTAGGCTCTCTCCTGATTAGAACCTAGTCACTGTGTTTTAGACATAATTCTCAGTGTATTTACCTTCACCCAATGTCATGAAACAAAAGAACTTTGCTTTCTCTTTCAGCTGAGCTGTGAAGGAGCCATTCTAGGCTAGCTGAGAAGTAACCTTTAAGCCACGACATTTAGCAGAAAACAATCACCAGCACAGTCAAGGAGGTACAAAAAGGAAAATTAATAAATTCAGTTTTCTTTCCTTTTCATTCCACTGGATTTTTTTGTTTATATTTTGTGGCCAGAATTTTTTTAAATGCCACAAAAAACAAGATCTGTGCCAAAATCCCAAATGGGAATGCCAAAAGGGTTTCAATTCAACCTCCCAAGCCCTTAATAATAATAGTAGTAGCTAACATCTATAATGCTTACTTACTAGGCACTGTGTTAAGCATTTTACAGTTATTATCTCTTTTATATTATATCTCTTTATTATATCTTATTATAATTTACTCTTCACATCCACCCTAGGAGGTAGGTATCATTAGTATCTGGATTTTGCAGTTGAGGAAACTGAAGCAGACAGAAGTTAAATGACTTGCCTAGGTTTATACAGTGGGTAAATAAATGTCTGATGCTGCCTTTGAAATCAGGTCTTCCCAACTCCAGGCACTGAGCCACCTACCTGCCCTTGCTCTACTTAATAAGTAGGTCCAGCAACCATTACCCTGGGAGAAAGGTACCTGATGACCATCTTCCTTCTCCTTCAATGTAGAGTGCTGAACTTGGATGTATGGGACCCGAATTCAAACACTTGCTGTCACTTACTTCCACTGTAAACTTGGGCAAGCCTCTTCCTCTCTGGGACACAGCTTCTTCATCTATTAAATGAGAGGACTGGATTAAATGATCTCTAAGATCCCTTACAATTCTAAAAAAATGATCCCGTGATCTAAACGCTATCCCCAAGGCAAGGGTTCTCTCATTACCAACAATTTAGCCACTTCAACTAGAGTCCATTTATTCATATTTGGAAACCAAAATACTGTTTCCTCAATAGGAGACCTTAATTGGTAAGTAAAAATATTTAGTCAAATTTGTACTGTCGCATTACTGGTCCCCTCAGAGCAATATCTCTCACATTAGGGATTCTGAAAGGCTGAAAAGAAAGGGAAAAGAAGTGAAAGCCCAAATTTCTGGGTGGGGGCCAAGTGGAGACAGCAACTGTCTTTTGAAGAGACTAGACTCTCACTAATGAACCATTTAGTCTGGAAGTTTATAGTCCCAGAATTGTTAAGTATCTGAGAAGAAAAAAGAAAGAAAACAGTCTACTTCCTGGTTTAAAGTACAATAGTGCTAAAATAAAATAAAATAAAATAAAAATCCCTTCCCTTTAATAAACATGACATCACACAGATATGTGACTCTTGACAGAGTTTAAGTATCTTGCTTTTAGCCTTTGTACTTGCTTTTTGACCCATCTCCTTGATGGAAGATACCCTAGTGTATGAAGTGCTGAACAAATGCCCTTGAATAAATATTAACCTGTCTGATATTATAATTACCAATATTTCTATGGTGCTTTAAGGTTTACGTAACACTTTACATACATTGTCCCACTGAATCCATACTGTTATCAGGTTTTCATGTTTAGAGGAAAATTCAAAATTAAATCAGAAATGCAGGCCATGAACAAACACAATGGCACCTTTGTTTTGCATTTGATAACTTTGCATTCTCTGAGCCATGAGGACTATTCTACAAATTTCCAATGAGAGGAAGCTGGTTCTGGAAAAACATTACACAGATTCTATTTAAAGCCATGATAGTAGACCCCTATCTCTTGCAGCAGTGAACAATACATTCATTATGGTAGGAGCAGACTTTCTTTTTGCCCTCCCCCATTATTTATTAATTTCCTCACCCCCTCAACAAGTTTTAATGCTCAAAGAACACAAAGAATAAATCTAGGAGCAGAAGCAACAGATAAGACCTACCTTCCAATCAACCACTCCCTCAGAACCTCTGAAAAGCAAACAAAACTAGTGAAACCTTACTGAAACACATCAGAGTTGGAACTTTTCCCTACACGTAAGAGGAGATAAGAAGCTGTTGACTCACTACACAAATCTCACAGAATATTTCTATATGTCAAGTGACCATCAAGATGGAAGAATAGATATTTCCTCCAATTTCCACTCTCAGAAACTCCCCCAAAGAAGAATTAAGGTGCAAGAGCCAAAAGAAATTGCAGTTGTTTCTGCTGGCCAAGACAATAATAAACCTAATGAGGTAACAGCCTTATATATTAATAGCACAGAACACTGACCTCCAATTCGTTCACTCAGCACTCCCTTTCTTAAACTCTGGTAGGGTACCCAACCAATAGATTTGTGCTCAGGGATCCACTCAGCAATTTCCTTTCATCTGCTGTAGTCTGTCAACATACGCTGCCCTCATCTGACTATTCTATGACAATAAGCAGCAGACCTTAACTCTGCTCACCTACTTAAGAAGGAGGTAGAAATATAGCAAAAAAGGGAGCTTCTTTTGCCTGGGGCTATAGTGTGTTTACAGCTGCTCTCAGGCAGGGAACTAGAAAGGGTAGGAACTGGGACAGAGAACCACATTATATGTGTAAGACCACACCAGCCCTCACGCCAGGGAATGGCATCCAGTCTTGTCCCCCCAGGGGACTGAAGTCAATGAATCCTTCAAGAAGAATGGAGACTGAGATAACTTTAAGGTCCAGTTCCCAGGACTCCTCACCATAAGGGAAAGGATCAGAAAACAAGTGACAAGAAAATATAAGGAAAAAGATTATATATTGACCACAGCCCTGACAAAGAATCTCTGGGTTCTCCCATCCTGGGATACCCATTTCCTTCCCTAGAGTCTTCCAAGTAGAGGTTTTATATTTTGGGATCCCATCCCTGTTGCCAAATATATCACCATGGTAACAAAGAAGTTTATACACATCACTATGCTGTGATGGAGCCTGAGTTACATGGAGCCCCTGGTGGGAGGAGCTTGCTAAATGGGTGGAACAGGAAAGGTGAAGCAGGTAGTCAGAGTGAGGCAGAAGGGGAGGGGGAGGTGAGGCAGAACTGAGGCAGAGCAGTTAGCATGAGAGAGAGAGAGAGAGAGAGAGAGAGGAATTTTGCCTAAGGCAGCTTTTTGCAGGGAGGCCTAATGGAGGGAAGGCTTGAGGATGTTGGTGTTCCCTGGATTGGTGATCTGTATAAACTTCTTTGTTATCATGGTGGAATTGACTTTCTGGTCTCTAAATAACTATCTTAGTTTCATCTTTGAGGAAAAGAGTTTGTTATATTTTGCAATTCAACCCTAGAATATGTCTGCATATTCATAGCAGCTGCTCTGGGTATCACATTGGTGATATATTTGGCAACAAAGATGGGATCACAAAATATAAAACCTCTGCTTGAAAGGCTCTAGGGAAGGAAATTGGTATCCTGGTATGGGAAGATTTACCTTATTCCTCCTTGACAAGACAATGGGCTAAAAGCGCAGGACTTTGTGAAAATTAGGAACCAAGGCT
Organism: Potorous gilbertii; assembly: GCA_028658325.1. Lineage (NCBI taxonomy): Eukaryota > Metazoa > Chordata > Mammalia > Diprotodontia > Potoroidae > Potorous > Potorous gilbertii. The sequence continues at coordinate 555 of JAQQSK010011322.1, read as the reverse complement.
GCAGAAGGGAGAACCCAGAGATTTATAAAGGTATTTGCAAGGAGTGCCAATAAAACTGGGGTGGCAGAGGTGTGTAGAGGAGGATGGACCTTATTAACAAATTACCATATTTATATGTAAAAACAGAAACGAATTGCTGGAGGAAAAGGTTCAGGTGAAAAAGATTTAGCTGATTTGCATGAGAAGCTTTCTATGTTACAGCATTCAAACTTTCCTTTAGAAGCGCAAGCTAGAAAGTATCAGGTGGTAGAAGAAAAGGCAGCTGTGAGTGTAATTCTGAAAAAGAAAAGTTAACCAGAGGAAGGTGCATGCAACCTTTGAATGTGTGGAGCCTGATGTGGACCAGGACACAGGGGAGAGAAATGAAGTTAATTCAGATGAAGAGGCTTCCAGAAATGACCCCGCCCAGCGGGGTCTCAACGGGGTACCGAGAGTGGACACAGCCGAAAGGGGAGCAGAGCTCGGGAAGGCGGCAGCCTGGGAACACATCCGAAGAGGTAGCAGAGCTCGGGAAGGCGGCAGCCTGGGAAGACGCAGTGGTCTGGGAACGGGGTC
>JAQQSK010011321.1:0-12320 GCA_028658325.1 Potorous gilbertii | reverse complement strand
GAAGTTAGAGAGATTGTAATCTGGACTGTTGAGTGGAGTACCTCCATCAATTAAATCTCAGGTCCACCAAAATCATTGAAGCCAATATTTTCCTAGTTCTTAGTTCTTCCTTTAATGCTATTTATATGAATTTTATCTGTGCAAGCCTTTTAAATACTTCTATAATGAAGATTATTAATTTTGTCTTTTTAATATCTATTCCATATCTGGTTATATATTGTTTATTCTGTTAATATTTATAAACATGTAATCTTTCATTCTCCACTTTTTTGTGATGTGATCTTTTATTTTTAGATCATTTATCCATTTGGTATAAGAAATTAGTCTAAATGTAGTTTCTGTTTTTGTATTTCTCAAGTTGCTTTTGTAGGATAAATATCATATATATATATATATATATATACTTTTAGTTTATAATATTGGGATATTGTGTGCATTTCTTCTAAGTTTTGCTTCTTTATTCATCATAGCTGGGAAGGGATTGATCAATAAAATCCCACTCCTGTGAACATACACATACACACAAACAAACACACCCACAGAAACACACACACATGCACACACAGAGCCATGCTCTGCTTGACAAAATTCTCACATGGACTTGAGAATGTGCAGCTATTGTTTCAGGTATTCTTACCCCTTGAAAAAGAGTCTTTTACTTGGCCACTGAGACCAAGAAGTGCCTTCAAAAGGTACTAACTGGACAAGGCATTTTCTTTTTCCTTCCTGGCTCCGTTCAAGTGAGGAGGGACAAGATTCTTGGGACCTTATCACCCCATCTGGACCTTGACTGTGCCCATAAGCACATGACCCTGCTATTGTGACTTCCTTCTTGCTCTTAGCTGAGGCAGAACGAGACTAGGTTGCAAGCTTGTGAGGGCAGAAAGCATAAGGGCAGAAGAGTAAGGCATCAGAGATCTGGGAGCAAGTTCAACCAGAAATTGTGCTTAACCTGCATAGTCCCAAGGAACAATCAGGATCCAGTTCAGCAATGTACTGACCACAGCGTCAAGATAATTGATGCTAAAAGAAGACTCATTTATGGACTACGCTGAAATTGGAAGTGAAATAGGTAGGAAAAATACTTTGGAGAAACTGTTTCAGTTTTAGCTCATTCAACCCAGGGTGAGCCCAGGGTCATCCCAAGTGACCTTGGGCAAGTCATTTTACCTCTTTTTGCCTTAGTTTCCTCAACTTTCTTTTATTTTTTTCAGTTTCTCTGCAGATTTATTTTAGTAAACAATAACACCTTGCTATCAGAAAGCAAAATAGATTTCTTAATTTCATATTTTTGAGGGAGAGGTGGTAGGTATAAAAGGAAAAAAACTTTTCCTGAAAGTAATTTCTTTTACAAGGTGGTATATGATATGCAGAGTGTGCTCCTAAGTGTTTAATTGCATCTTGAACCATCTCCAGTTGTCCTGATGAATATCAGGCCACTGGACCCAGATGACTCTGGAGGAGAAAGTGAGGCTACTGACCTAGCCCTGCCCTCCCTCACTTAAATCCAATTCACTTGTGTGTCATGGCATCACTTTCCTGATGTTATGGTCCTCTTAGAGAACGAAGGACAAACACAACAACCTAGGTGTTTAGAGGAAATGTTTGCCCTTAATATCTATATCTACGTCTATGTCTATCTCTCTCTCTATGTATATCTATATCTATGTACATCTATCTCCATATATCTATGTGTATATGTATATATTTATATATGTGTACGTATATACATATATAAGTATATAGGTATATGTTTGTTGGTTTTTTTTTCACAATATCTCTTTGTAAAAGCTATTTGGTCTTAATTGTTTAAACACTATCTCTGGTGGATTGTCATAGGGGAAAATGCACTGGAATAGGGAATTGAGCCAATAACATTAGACAATCACTTCTGCAGCAATAAAGGGAAGAGGGAGTCTTGTTCAGGGACCTTATTAATCTGTGAGAATGCAAATTGGGTTAAGGATGACCTGGAGCGTATAAGGACTCTATAATATATTTCACCAAACAAATTTATGTATTTTTACACAGTATCAGGTAGCTTTGGTAATTATTTTAAAATATGATAAAAATTTGATAACATAAGTTGCCTTCCTCCCTAATTTTATTGGATATTATTTCCTTTGTTATTCTAGCCTTTTATTTTTCTAATTCAGTGAATTATCCTTTTGGTAATCTGATTGCTAGAAACTAAATATGTAGAAAAACTTTAGAACCTTCTGTTTTATTATATTGATTTGGTCAAAGCTATAGACATTGTCTTTCTAAAGTTCTTGACTTTCCTTTATTTCTATAATGAAAATTTTTTTAGAGTTGTATTTACATAAGACCTGTGTTGTCCTTTATAGGTTAACACATATATTGTATTCAATTGTTATTTTACAAGGAATTTCTCTTTCTAGCTTTTCATCTTTTTTTTTGTTAATTACATACAAAATTCTTGGCGATTTTGTGGATTTATTTTGTATTCAGTCACTTTACTGAAGGTATTAACTACTTGATTATTATTTTTTGCTAATTTTCTACAAATATAAATAATTTTCTTCCCCTATGCTCATGCTTATTTCCATATTTCTTCTTGTCTTGTTGTTGTTAATATTTCTAGAACTTATTTAAACAAAAGGAAAAAACCACTGGCATCTTTGCTTCAACCTCTTATTGTACTGGGAAAGTTTGAAGTGTTTCTCCATTACAAGTAATTCTATCACTTGGTTTCAGATAATTGCTCTTGATTATTTTGAGGAAAACTTTTCTTTTCTAAGCTTTTTAGCATTTTAAATTTATATGAGTGCTAGATTGTGCTGAAAGCTTTTTCTCATGTCGTGCCTATGATTAATTATGCTAATAGGTTTAATGTTGAGTCATCCTTGAATTACTGTTATAAATTTCACTAGTAAAAATGAATAAGTATTTGGTTATATTACTATAGCTTTTTTGCTAATATTTAATTTAATATCTTTGTTTCACTATTCATTAATTGTACTTGTCTGCAACTCTTGCTCTGCCTCTTGGTTTGGGTATCAAGCATGCATTGCTTTCAAAGAAAGAATTTCTTGAAATGCGTTCCTTTTCTCTTTTTGGGAAACATTTCAATAGCATAAGGATTATTTTTTTTTATGCAAATTTGAAATCACCAATAAATCCATCTGGATGAGGAGCTATTTTCTTTGGCAGTTCTTTTATGGCTTGCTCATTTTCTCTTTCTAAGTTTGGTTTTTTAAATTCTCTATTTCACATTGTGTTAATTTTTTTCATTTTTGCATTTTTTTGGGTTTGTTAATTTCATTGAAGTGAAAAGTTTTGGAAAAACATAATTGGACATAGTAATTTCAAAGAATTTTCTCTTTTTCTTGTTTATTGTGAATTTCATCTTATTTTTATCTTGATAATTTGGTTTCTTTTCTCTGTTTCTGTATTAAATTATTTAATGAGTTATCAGTTTCATTGGTCTTTTTAAAAAAAGCAGGTCTTTGTTTTGTTTATCAGATTAGCAATATTTGTTTTCCACCTACCTTAACTCTCATTTGATTTTCAGAATTTCTCTCTTCATTCTTGACAGGATAAATTGTTGATTCTGTTTTTAAAAATTCCATACTTAACTCATCAGTCCTTTTTTTTTTATTAACATGTATTCAGAGGTACACATTTTCCCTTACAGAACTACTTGATCTGTATTCCATAAATTTTCTTATTTTGGCTTATGTGTTTGAATCATTTTAATATAACTACTTATTCTTTCTATGATTTGATCTTTGACCCACCCTCTATTTAGGATGTCATTATTTATTCTTCATCTATGTATGTATCTTTTATTTACATTTGAGTATAAATTTTATCATGCTGTGATGTATAAAGGATGCATTTAATATGATCAAAAGATAAGAAAATATTTTCCAAAGAAACATTGTAGATTATAAATTATTGCATAAACCCATGCTCTAAATCCTAATGAAAAGAAGACAGAATTAAAACGCTGATCATATCTTACAAATAGGCAAAGATGGCAAATGTCTTGAAGGAGCTCTGAGAAAGCAAGCATACTAACAAACTATTCATGGAGCTATGAACTCTTATTAGTTTTTTGTTTCTTAGAGTTTGGCTTCCTTGTAGTATGATTTTAATTTACATTTTGCATTGCTGTAGTCTCCTAGTTGTGACATTTAAAAAATTTGAGACGTAGTTTCTGGGAAATTAATCATTTTATTAATAATACTAGCATTTTTAAAATAAAAGGAATAGTCATTTGGCTGTCTCTCTCTAAGACTAAAGGGGACTCATGGTGGCAGTCTCAGTTTATATATCCTTGGAAGAGTGGGTATTCCTAAGGGATCGGTTAACAATTAATGAGAGGTGGACTTTGCAAAGAGAAGTGGGCTAACTCCAATGAGAGGCTGGGAGAGTGATATTATGTCACTCTTGGACTAAGACCATCTCTACACTCAGACCACTCCCAGCTTTGGGCTATCTAAACAAAGGATCTTCCTGCACGGAAACTTGTCTAAGTGGAACACAATGGGCAGAAATTCACATAGATAAGATGTTCTAGGTGGGGTAAATTTTGGCAGAGGTAATGCCTTTCAGAGGCTGAGCTTAGAACAAGAAAACATCACAGGATAAAGACCTGGATTTCCCCCTAACTGATTAGTAATAATCATTTCTCTCATTGTTCTACTTATTTCATTCATATATAACATTTTCATATCTTTCTCTGATTCATTATATTCCTCATTTTTATTGTATGATAATATCCTAGTACATCCATATAAAAAAAGTTAATTTGACTATTTCATAACCAATTGGTACCAATCCAATTTATTTTCATTTTTTGCTACCACCAAAGTGCTTATATTGAGTGTACAGTCCACTAATCTTCCCTAGATCTTTCTCCAAAGAAGTCTTTATTTATAGACTAAGGGCAAGAGTTTACATTTATCCCCATTAAATTTCATCTTATTTGATTTAGCCCAGTGTTTCAGCATGTCAAGATTTTTTTTGGATCCTGATGCTGTCATCCAGTATGTTAGTGCGATGTCTCTCAGTTTTGGGTCTTCTGTCAGTCAGTGATATAATGTTAAATAGTAGAGGGTCGTACAAAAATTCCTGTGGCACTTCACAGGAGACCTCCCTCCAAATTTATATCACACCATTAATGAACATTTTTTAGGCCAGATCATTCAACTAGCTCTAAACTCCCCTAGTTATGCTGTCATTTAACCCACACTTATTTATTCAACCAACTACCTACTCTATTGTGTTAGATTGGAGGATGATATAAAATCTATGTAACATACAATCAGGCATGTACTGGTAAATATTTAACAACTGACTTTTGAAAAAAAAGTACACACAACATATTTTTAAGTTTAATCTGAATCATCAGCATATTCTCCATCACTTTCTGAAGTCTAGACAATTAATAAAGCAAGAAATTAGGTCCTAATGTGTAGCATTTGCCAATTTTGGGGATGTAATATTCCCACTGAAAATTTAACAACCAGCTCTTAAAAGGTGGTATGAGTTAGCTCCAACTCACTCTAGCAGGCAGTCAATGACCTCTAGCTCTTTTTTATCTTAGACACGAATATTGTACAAGAAATAAATGCAGAGTAAAGATGAATATCATCTATTAAGTGTCTACAACGTGCCAAGCACTGTGCTAAGAAATGGCTACAAAAATATAAGAAAAAGAAAGATGGTTCTTACCTTCAAGGAGCTTACTTCTAAGAAAGTTCAGAGGATCAGGAGTAGATTCTGGAGAGGAACGAAGAAAGTGATGCTTGACCTGGTTATTTTCCCTAAAATGGAAGTTTCAGAAGGTGCAGACCAGTCAGGGAAAGGGCCAGAGGAACAGAGCATTATTTCAGCGTGAGAAGGACAGGGTTAGATAAACCTTTAGTGAAGAAGTTAGAGTTATGCAAACATGACTGATAAATGGCAAATCAATAGAAGTAAAGACCCTGGTTGTAGTTATCCCAATTTCTACAGATCATTACCCCACCCCCAATACTAATTAGTAATCTCATGAATATGTGTACTCTTTCATAAGTGGGGATGGCTGAGAAAGTAGCGCCTACTCAACACAAATCCAGATGTATAACATGATAGGGTTTTATATGTAGAGGAGTGGTGTCATCTTCCTGTGTGATGAACAGACTTTAAAGAGGCTTCTTGCTGGTTGGAATGTGCATGATGAATGAAAAATTAAAATGTTCAGCTCTTGAATTTTCCTATTTCTCTAACTTAGCCATTTGATCCTTGCCTTTTACCTTGTAACCAACTCTCTTATGTCAGTGACAGGAACATGTTCTATTCAGAGGGTTCTTTTGAAGATTATTTCTTGTTCATTGACTCCCTTTCTTGAGTAAGTTGGCTTTTGTATTCATCTTAATATTATTCAGCTGTAGTATTTGTCTCAAATGGCAGAAATCTCTAACAGGGTATCAGGTCTCTCAAAAAACCCAAAATAAACCCCCAAACTGGATACAAAACTTTAACCAATGTCTGTCCGTGATATAATTATCTTTTTTCCTACTTCTTCATTTTGCAAATCTCCTTGTCATTGTTTCCTAAAAGTACTGTCTAAGAATGTCACATTGGAATATTATTGTAGCAGAAGTGAGCAAATTAAAATGATTTTCCAGCATCATTGTATAGCAGAGACCTCAGTAGGAATTTCTTCACCTGAGACAAGAGGTAAAAAGAAGCTGCTCAGTGACATGATGGATAGAGAATTGGGTCTGGAGATGGGAAGGCTTGATTTTAAATATAGCTTCAGACATTTATTAGGAACCTGAGCAAGTTACTTAACCTCTGTTTGATTACTTAACCTCTGTTTGACTCTGTTTACACAACCATTGAAACGGGATGATAGTAGCATCTACCTCACAGCATTGTTGGGAGGATCAAGTGAGATAATATTTATTTATGAAGGACTTAGCGTAGTGTTTGGCACATATTAGGTGCTCAACAAATGGATGTTTTAAAAATGCTGTTTCCCTTCCTCCTTCCCTTCATTCTTTTCTCCCTTTCTTTTCTCCTTCTTCCCTTTCCTCTTTTTCTCCTTCCCTCTTTCCGTTCTTCCTTTTTGCTTTCTGTCCTTTTCCTCTTGCCTTCTTTTCCTCCTTCTCTCCCTTCCTCCTCTCATTCCCTCCTTTCTTTATTCCCTCCTTCAATACCTCCCTCCCTTCTTCCTTCTGTCCCTCTCTTTCTGACCCTTTTCCCTTCCTTCCTTCCTTCCTTCCTTCCTTCCTTCCCTCCTTCTTTTCTTTTTTTCTCACTTAAGGAACAGGGGAAGACAGACACTCCAAAACACAGGCTTCAGGGGAGGGGAAAGGTAGGAACTCATTTCTGCGAATCATCTGATAGTTTCTGATCCAATTCAATGTGATACACTAAGCATTTCTAAAAAATTATAGTAGAGTTGTATTTTATTTTTTGCAATTTTATTTCTTGTTCATTAAGATTATTGAATATTTTATTTTTTCCTTCAGTTACATGTAAAGACAATTTATTTTATCATTTAAAAAAATTTTTTTAGACTCAAAAGTCAGAATACAAGTACAGAATGGAGAAAACAAATAAAAACATCAAAAACAAATATTGTAACATAAATACAAAGTAAAAAAGAAAAAAGCATGTCATGTGCATAGCAGAACATAAGAGAGGTTTCAAAATACATAACAATACATTTTCATCTTAAGAAAGCCTGTATGATAAATACTACACATTTTGAGAGCTGTCTATCTTTTCTTTGCTGCCTTGTAAGTTTTCTTTTGTTCTCTGATGTGCACTTTTTTACTTTGTTCTTTTTCCCCCTCTGCCACCCCTCCTCCCTCAGGCTACAATTACATTTGGATATGTTTTTCTATAGCTGTGGATATATACATACACACACACATACACACGCACACTTAAACACATACTTTCCCAAACAAATTCTATTCCTGATCTTTTTTATGTTTGTGCATATCTCTTGTTTCTTATCCCTCCTGTCTCCTCTATTTTATTTCTATCTGCTACCTTGCCCCCCTGCTACTTACCCATCCCCCTCCAAGGATCTCTTCCCTATCCTCCCATTCCCATAAATTTAAACACGTTTCTATACCCCCATTTTACCTATTCCCTCACCCTCCCCTCTGAAGATCCCTCCCTTGTCCTCTCCCTATGCCCCTACCATTATATTTCTTCCGAATTTCTCCTCTAAATATATATGCATAACTGTTCCCTCTTAAACCCATTCCCAATGAAAGTAGGTTACCAGAACTACCAGCCCTCCCCCATCTAATTCCTCTGTATAGATTCTTCCTCTAGCATCTCATTTGTACAAAATAATTACTCTTTTTAGCTATTCCTAAATGGTTTTACCTTTAAAATTCATCTTATACTCAGGTTTTCCCCAGTCTTTCTTACAAGCTACCCAATTATTAATAAGAATCTTAGACACATACATTTTGCGTTTTGTATATATAAAAAGTAAACATTCTGTCCTTATTGAATCCTTTATAATCAGTCTTTTGTATGTACCTTGTATTTCTCTTGGTTCTTATCTTCCAATCTGACAGTTGATCAAATGTCTTTTTCCTTTCATTCATGATTATCATGCTTTGTTTGCCCTATGGTGCTATTTTATCTCTTTTATGGGGTGGTAGAAATCTTGATAACTTGGAATTTTCTGACTACCCCATCATCTTCCCTGACAATTTTTAACATTTTGATATAGGTTATACATGTTCAATCATGCAAAACACATTATCATATTAGTCATATTGTAAAAGAAGACACAGACCCAAAGGGGAAAAGAACATCAAGGCAAAAATGAGAGATAGGAAAACTGTGTGTTTTGATCTGCATTCAGACTCCAGTAGTTCTTTCTCTGGAGATGGATAGTATTTTTTATCATGAATTTTTTAGAATTATCTTAGATCATTGGATTGCTGAGAATAACTAAGTCATTCACAGTTGATCATCTTCTAATATTGCTTTTACTATGTACAGTATTCTTTTGGTTCTGCTCAATTCACTTTGCATCAATTCATGTAAGTCTTTCCAGGTTTTTCTGAAAGCAACCTGCTCATCATTTCTTATAGCATAGTAATAGTCCATTACAGTCATACACCACAAGTTGTTCAGTTATTCTCCAATTATGGGCATCCCCTCAAATCCCAAGTTTTTGCCACTACAAAAAGGATTGTTATAAATGTTTTTGTATAAATAGGTCCTTCACTCCTCTCCCCCCCCCTTTTAAAATTCTCTTTGAGAGTATAGATCTAGTACTGATATTGCTGGATCAAAGGGTATGTACAGTTTTGTAGTTCTTTGGTTATACTTCCAAATTACTCTCCAAAATAGTTGGACCAGTTCACAATGGTGCATTAGTGTCCCCATTTGTGCACAACCCTTCCAACGTTTATCATTTCCCTTTTCTGTCATATTATCCAATCTGAGAGGTGTGAGGTGGTGCCTCAGAGGTCTTTGAATTTGCGTTTCCTTAATTAATAGAGACTTAGAGCATTTTTTCACATGATTATAGTTAGCTTTGATTTCTTCATCTGAAATCATATCTTTTGATCATTTCAGTTGGAGAATGACTTGCAGTCTTATAAATTTGATTCAGTTCTCTATATATTTGAGAAATGAGGGCTTTATCAAAGACATTTACTATAAAAATTTCCCTCCAGCTTTCTGTTTTTCTCCTAACCTTGCCTGAAATGATTTTGTTTTAAATTTAATATAATTTTAAAATGTAATATAATCAAAATTATCTATTTTATATCAAGTAAAGCTCTCTATCCCTTATTTGGTCATAAATTCTTTCCTTCTCCATAGATCTGACAGATAAACCCTTCCTTGCCCTCCTATTTTACTTATGGCATCTTATAATCATGTAACCATTTTGACCTTATCTTGGTATATTGGTGTAAGGTCTATACCTAGTTTTTTTTTTAACATGATAACTTTATAATATATTTAAAAGGAATAACAAGTTGTATATAATAGATGTATGACTATTGTCCTTCATCTTTAAAGAGGACGAAAATGATATCACCATGATAAAGTGAAATTTCAGTGTGTCCAACTGTGACTGATCAGACCAACATGAGCTCAGAATGTTCTACCACAGGTTGGGCACAGATAGTCCCTGTGAATATTTGGGGTGGATATCCCAAATTTGTCCATCCTGTGATTACTTTGTGCTGTCTCAATTTTCCTTTGCTCAGAGAGCACAGCGCCCCCTTCTAATGTGGGCATGCCATGCTGGGTGGTCCTGTGCCAGTGTCTCCCATGTTGCATAGTCAAATCCAAAGTTCTTGAGAGAGACCTTGAGAGTGTCCTTGAATCGCTTTTTCTGGCCATCATGCCCCATGCAAGTTCTTCATAAAATAGTCTTTTTGGCAAACGTACATTTTGCATTTGAATGTGACCAGTCCATTGGAGTTGCACTATCTGAAGCATAGTTTTAATACTTGACAGTTCAGCTCAAGCAAGGACTTCAGTGTCTGATAGCTCATCCTGCCAGGTGATCCTAAGACAATTCAAATGGAAGTGATTCAGTTTCCTGGCATGGTGCTGGTAGATTGTGCATGTTTCTTTTTTTTTCTCCTAATGTTTTTTTGATATTCATTTCTACAAAATTTTGAGTTCCAAATTTTCACCCCATCTCTCCCCTACCCCCACCCCATAGTGCCTTGCATTCTGATTACCCCTTCCCTTAATATGCCCTCCCTTCTATCACATCTCTCCCTTCCCTTAGCCCCTTCTTCTCTCTTTTCTTGTAGGGCAAGATAGATTTCTATACCCCATTACCTGTATTTCTTATTTCCCAGTTGAATGCAAAAACAAATCTCAATATTCATTCCTAATACTTTGAATTCCAACTTCTTTCCCTTCCTTCCTCCCCACCTATCCATACTGAGAAGGCAAGCAATTCAATATAGGCTGCATAAGTGTAGTTTTGCAAAAGACTTCCATAATAGTCATGTTGTGTAAGACTATTTCCCTCTATCCTATCCTGCTCCCCATTTCTTCTATTCTCTCTTTTGACCTTTTCCCTCCCCAAAAGTGTTTACTTCTGATTACGGTCTTCTTCCATTTGCACTTCCTTCTATCATCCCCTTCACCCCACTTGTCCCCTTCTCCCCTACCCTTCTACAGTGCAAAATATACTTTCATACCAAACTGAGTGAACATGTCATCCCCTCAAGCCAAATGTAAAGGGTAAACTTCCTTTTTTCCCTCTCACATCCTCCCTTTTCTCTTCCACTGAAGAAGCTTTTTTTTGCCTCCTTGATGTGTGATAATTTACCCCATTTCATTTCTCTCTTTCTTCTCCCAATATATTCTTCTCTCACCCTACAATTTTATTTTATTTTAGGTATCATCCTTTCTTATTAAACTCAATCTGTACTCTGTGTGTATGTGTGTGTAATCCCTCTACCTACCCAAGCACTGAAAAAGTCTCAAGAGTTACAAGTATTATCTTTCCATATAGGAATGTAAACAGTTCAACTTTAGAAACTCCTTTATGTTTTCTCTTTCCTATTTACTTTTTTATGCTTCTCTTGATTCTTGTGTTTGAAAGGCAAATTTTCTATTCAGTTCTGGTCTTTTCAACTTGAAAATCCACTATATCGTTGAATGACCATGTTTTTCCTTGAAGTTTTATACTCAGTTTTGCTGGGTACATGATTCTTGGTTTTAATCCCAGTTCCTATGACTTCTGGAATATCATATTCCAAGCCCTTCAATCCCTTAATGTAGAAGTTGCCAGATCCTGTGTTATCCTGATTGTATTTCCACAATACTTGAACTGTTTCTTTCTGGATTCTTGCAATATTTTCTCCTTGACCTGGGAACTCTGGAATTTGGCTGCAATATTCCTAGGTTTTTCTCTTTCAGGAGATGATCAGTGGATTATTTCAACATTTATTTTGCCCTCTGGTTCTAGAATATCAAGCCAGTTTTCCTTGATAATTTTATGAAAGATGAAGTCTAGGTTCTTTTTTTGATCATGGCTTTCAGGTAGTCCCATAATTTTTAAATTGTTTCTTCTGGATTTATTTTCCAGATCAGTTGTTTTTGCAATGAGATATTTCACATTACCTTCTACTTTTTCATTCTTTTTGTTTTATTTTGTAATTTCTTGGTTTCTCATAAAGTCATTAGCTTCCATCTGTTCCATTCTAATTTTTAAAGAACTATTTTCTTCAGTGAACTTTTGAATGTCCTTTTCTACTTGTCAAGTCTGGTTTTTAAAGCATTCTTTTCCTCATTGACTTTTTGGACCTCTTTTGCCACTTGAGTTAGCCTATTTTTTTTTTAAA
>JAQQSK010011320.1:0-12320 GCA_028658325.1 Potorous gilbertii | reverse complement strand
ATTCTTCCAAAAACCAAAGTGTGACCATATCATTCTCCTACTCAAGAATATTCGGTGCAAATGTCTATATATGGCAGAATCTGACTTCTGTCTACATTGTCAGACATTTCACATTACTCCTTTTCATGTACTTTATGGTTCAGTCAAGCTGGACTACTTTGTTTTCTCCTAAACACTTCATTTCTTGCAATCATAGACTCCCCACTCTGGCTTGAAATGTTCTCTATTCTTAAAAGGCTCAGCTCATGTACCACCTCATTCAAGATGCCTTCCCGATGCCTTTTGGTTGTTAATACTTTTCCCCTCCCAGTATTGTCTCAAACTGAGTTATGTCTTTACATGTAAACGGTAGAATGCCAGCCCTTTGAGGACAAAGACTGTTTCCCTTTTTGTTTTCTTCTTTGCAACTCTAGCGCCTGCAGTAGTTTGCATAGAAAGGTCACTTAATCAATACACCGTGACAAACTAAATGAACTTCCCATAGAGGGTTTTTTTTAATGTATTGTGAATCATTGCTCTGGGTCTTCATTTGGCATCCAGGTTTTCTGTTTATAACTTATAACTTCACCTGTAATTCTATGCTCAATGACACTGGCTCCCTTGCTGCTTCTCACACATGACGCTTTATCTCCCTACTCTGAGCGTGTTCACAGATTGTCTAGGGATCCTCATGTCCACTTGTTTGCTTCCTTCAAGTTTCAGCTTAAGTCTCATCTTTTGAATGATGTCTTTTTTCATCCCTCTTAATGCAATAATAGCTTCCTGTTTGCAGATTAACTTCAACTTATCCTATACATTCATACTTACATACACACCCATACATGCCTACGTGGACACACATAAACACCCACACCTACGTATGTGCAACTTGTTTGTATATAGCTGTTTGCATGTTTTCTCCCTCATTATATTGTGAATTCACTGAGAAGAGGGAATTCCTTTTGTTTTTGTTTGTATCCTCAGGGTCTACCAGGCACCATGTAGAAGTCACTTAAATACTAGTTGAATGACAGAAACTAGTTGTAGTGGATATATTCCAAAGAAATATGAATGACACCTTTATGATTTGTTTCCTATGAAACCCTTATAAAGCATACTGCTCTTGTTCACATGGTTGATTGTATTTGACTTTAAAAGATTATATGGCAGTTTTATTCCTTGTGACCAAAAGGGTCCATGTTGTGGCTGTTCTTGAGTCATTTCACTCACATCTGACTTGCTGTCCCATTTGGGGTTTTCTTGGTAAAGACACTGGAGTAATTTGCCATTTCCTTCTCTAGCTCATTTTACAGATGAGGAATTGAGGGAAACATAGTTAAATGACTGCCCAGGGTCACAGAGTTAGTAAGTATCTGATGCCAGATTTGAACTCAAAAAGATGTCTTCATGACACCCGATCTAGTGTTCTATCAACTGTACCACCCACCTACCCCAAAGAGCCCATACTTTATCCCAGACCTTTGTGATGAAGCCATTTTCTTCTGAACAAACTGTCCATTAATTACAAAATACTCATGAACAGAAAAACATACTCTTCTTTTCAACAATGACACAGCCTGGCTGAATTGTCAGTGATGAAGCAACAATGATTTCATTTGGTTCTAACACTGTTACTTTTGTTCTAGAGATGATTGACATCTCAGACAGTCAATAGCAGAAACTAATGGATACTACAAGTTGTGGAAGGTGCCATCCATCTACTTTCTTTCTGCTGAGTTAGCTAAAGAAGAAGGAGCTTGAAGATGGGAAGCATCATTTGCTTCTCTAAAAGTCAGAAGTAAAAACTGACATTTATATTTATGTGGCTGCTTAAAGTCACTTTTGATGAGTATGAGATCTTTTATCAGAGGATCAGCCATTTCTTGGTGGGTAGTGATGCAAAAATCCCCACAATTTTGTTACAGTAAATAATAATTCCAAAATGTCCGTTTTGGTTATCTTGTGATACTCCTCCCACTACATTCATACACAAAACATTTGATGAGTTTCTTCTGCAAAGTATATTTACCTAAAACTCTAAGCCAATTATCTAAAAAGTATATTTATAAAATGATACCATTAATAATCACTCCTATGAATTTTATGCAAAATATGAGGCTCATTTTTTATGGATATTGTTGAATTTGTGATTTTGACTAATTCTGGGATGAGGAAATTCCTTCTTTATGTAATTTCTCTATAGGTTATAGTAATAGTAGTATTTATATAGTGCTTTAAGGCTCAGAATACTTTACATGGAGCAATTTACCCAGACACAGCTTCTGTCTAATGCAGAACTTGAACCTGGGTCTTCTTAGGTCCAAGGTCAGCTCTCCGTCCACTATTTCAAAATACCTTTCCTGCAGCCTTAAAAAATGGTGAATAATATTAAATAATTTTGATATTAATTATCTTATTATCTCTCAAAGGAAAAATCTGTTAATTTTATTAATTTGGTCCATTAACACAAATATTTTCTAGATGAATAAGACATTTCTACTACTTATGCTAGTGGAAAGAATAAATTATCATGGAATTGTCATGATTTTTAAAACTTCAAAATTAAATAACCAAATTTCTAAGTTTCTATTGTCTTGACATAGAATTGTTGGAGTACTTCTTACTAATCATAATTATATGCTGGCAATGTTGGGTGCACAAACTGGCAAAAGTGTAATCTTTAATTTCAGGTGAGAATTTCATTAACAATAAAAATAATAAACTTTAGCCAATACATCTCAAAATGAGTACCTCAGGGACCAGCCATTTAAAAGTTACTTTATCTTTGACTATATTCCCATAACATCATTTTAGGGGCATTAGAATTGCTCAGAGTAATGGTGCCTTTTTTTCTTTTCAGAACTTGGAACATTTTCTCAAGGTAATCACATGACTTTTTCAGATATTAATCTTGATTTTTTCATTTTTGTCTCATATTTTTCAATTATTTTTGTCAAGGATCAAATCTAAGCATTTCCTCCAAAATAATGTATGCATTTTAATTCAATCATTTTGACAAGATATTTTGTATTTATATATGTATTAAACTTTCTTTTTCTTCTAGATTTTAACTCTTGATTAATCTTAATTCTCTCTCCTTAATTCTCTCTTAGGGGAAAAAGACTGGGAAAAAAAAAAGATGCTGAAGATTGACTTGAAATATCTTTAGGTACAGAAAGAATTGTGACCCTCTTTCCTCCCCTCTGCACCCTCACTGTACATAGCAATGAAGGATATAAATGAATCATATAGTGCATACTGAGAGTTCAGGTTGGGGCTAAGCAATCTGTGGTAAAACTATAGTAATTCTGCCATTCAGCAGTCTCAAGGGATAAAAGACAGTAATCCAAAGAGTAAGCAGTTTCTAAAGCATTTCCTAAATCTTTAAGAAAGATCCTTACAGAATTGCCTTGGCCTCTGATATGTTAGGTGATTTAATGAGGGTAAGACATCTAGTACTTGTGAGGTGCAGGACTAAAACACAAATTGTCCTGAGTGAACCCAGCCCTCTGCCCATTGTTTCAGGATGCACTCACAAAAATTGCAAATTGCAAAGTGGTTGCCCATGTGCCTTGTGTGCCTACTACCTGTATGGCAAGCAACAAACTGTCTGAGCCTCCATTTTCTGATTTGTAAAGTGGAGAAAATAATTATTATAGTAAATACTTCACAACCTGAAATAAATACCTAAATAAAGCATTGTAAATGTAAGTTATTACTATAATTTTGTTAGGACAATGACGCATCCAGCACCTTATTGTCTCTCTGAAAATGTTGTTTGGTGACTTTATATGGGAGAACAAGTTAATTACTATATATGCCTCAACAAAATAGCAATTTTCGAATACATATCAAATATTATAAACTTCCCCAAATAACTAGTTATAGCTTTTTCATTCATGAATTTTCTAGAACTTTTGTGACCCTGATTTTTTTTTCCTATTTCCTGATAGGAAGAATTCCATATATTTATTTTCTACTATGAAAAGTAGAACTTCATTTTTAGTCGAAAAATGACTGTTTTCAAGTGATGTGCTTCAGCTCAAATGTTTGTAGCAATTCTGTAATCACTAGCTATGGGAGACAGCTTAGCAAGCATTTTATGTATATTGGCTCAGCCAAATGGCATGGTGGATAGAGCATTGGACTTGGAATCAGGAGGCCCTGAGTTCAAATGTGTCACAGACACTGTCTGGCCTTAGGCAAGTCACCCAATATCTGTCTGCCTTAGTTTCCTCCTCTGTAAAGCAGGGCTAATAATAAAATTTACCTCTCAGAATTGCTATGAGGATGAGTCATTTTAAAAATACTTTAGAAGCCTTAAAAGCAACATATAAATGTGAGCTATCATTACTTGTTTTCTACAGACTTTGAGGTAGTTGAAATATATATATATATATATATATATATATATATATATATATATATATATACACACACACAATACATACATATGTATACTTATATGTATATATATAGGTATATATAGCTATAGTAATTTCAAAATGAGGCAGTTGAAACTCAGAGAGGTTAAGTGAATTGCACATAGCCATGCAGTAAGGGTTCGATATTGGATTTAAACTCAGATTACTCTAAATGTCAGTTGAATATCTCTCTTCTTAAAAATTGTAATTCAATGTCACATGAGGTAATGTCATATGGTGGAAAAAATTTTGGATCTATAGAAAACCTCTCTGAATTTGTATCTAGATCTGTGAAATAAAAGGCTTGATCTCAATTAGAAGTTTCTAAACATTATTTTTTTCATAGATTCCTTGGGCAGTTTGGTAAAGCCTTCTTAGAGTACTGTTCTAAATGCACAAAATAAAGTACATAGGATTTACAATGAAAATTAATTACATTAAATATTATTAAGATATTTTTAAAAGCATGTTCGTAGCACTTAAGAATCCCAACTAGATTATAGGATGTAAATCACAGATCTAGAGCTGGAAGAGACCAATGAGGTCATGTAATTGAAGTTCGTCATTGTGCTTATGATGAAACTGATGATCTCAAAGGGTACTTTCAGGTCCAAATATTGTACTATCACTATGCTCTTCATCTTTAGGAAAATGAATTATCTTAAAAATTCTTCCCTCATATGGAACCTTGTATCCTGTTCCTAAAGGTACTGCCTTAGGTTGATACCTAAGATTATAGAATTTTAGTGTGAGAAGAAGTGAGTAAGCATTTGTTAAGTGCCTACTATATGTCAGGAGCTATGTTAAGTGCTTTACAAATATTAGCTCTTTTCATATTCATAACAACCTTGTGAGATAAGTATAATTATCAGCTCATTTTACAGTAGAGGAGACTCAGGTAGATGGACATTAAGTGACTTCCTTGTAGGTACACAACTAGTAAGTATATGAGGTTAATTGTGAATTCAGGTCTTTCTGTCCTATGCTTTACTGTACCACTTACCTGTCCCCTAAGAGGGGAATCTAAGTTATCATTTTAGAGCTTAGAGTTGAAGTCACATCATTTTATAAATGAGGAAGCAGAGTACCAGACAGATGTTATAACTTTGCCCCATTACACATAGAAAATCAGAAGCAGAAGTGATAATGGAACCCACTTCTTCTGACCTCCCAAATTCAGTATTTAATATGATTCATTTAGCTCTGGATCATTTTAACTGTTCCTTTTTTTTGGCTTTTCCTGTTGCATCCTGTATTTTTTTTTAATTTCTCTAACCAATTGCATTTAAGTTTTATTTTTCCCAGTTGCCTATGAAACATAATTTCAGTACTAATATACCCCTCATTTGTGACTATATCTAAGGGTTGGTTTGGGATAGGGATGTAACCTGGACTTGTACTTTCATTGTGCAGGGAAATAGAGAAGTTATGAAATTCCCTCAACTCATGCAAACCAGTAGTATCTTTTCAGCAACTTAAACTCTTAGATAACTTGTCTCCAAATATTTGAAGGGCCATCAAATGAAAGAAAAGTCTCATTCATAATAGCATCCTCTTTTTACCAGTATTGTTTTTTATTTCATCAGTCAACAGGATATTGGCTGGTTAAATAATTTATCTTTTATCTCCCTTTAAATGATGAGTTACAGATTATGCTTTTTTGAAGCATCTTTTCTAAACAGAGGGAAATTTAAAGATAAACTGAAGTTTTAAAGTCTCTGATATATTCTTAATTTTTTTGAAATGTGAGGAAAGCAATGGTGGTGGATTGAAAAAATTCCCTGAGATTTGATCACCCCCTTAGTCCTCTATCGAGGTCAATTCATTCATTTTTTCAATGAAGGCATTTTGTCTAATGAGAGGGATTTATCTTCATCTACTCATGAACTTCGTATGGTTCTTCCCTTTTCCTTTGGGTATAGAAATTGTCATTCTTCTACTCTACATGATATGTATCTTCAAATGGAATTACCATAATCTAGTTGACAATTTCTAGAATGGTTTTGGTTGGACATAACTAGGAGGAATGAGTGTATATTTAAGGGAGATATCATGTGGAAAACTATCCTCATAATTAGAGCTATATTAAAGTGGAATGGGTTACCCAATGTGATAATGAATAGGTTCCCCCACATTGAGTCTTTAGAGGAATTTTGGGCAGATTATCAATAAATTTGTAGAAATGAACACTGTTTAATGTGAGGTAGAATATGTGGCCTTCAAATTCAACTTTCTAGTATTTTACTTCTTATAAATCAAATTTCACTTCTAGTGCCTTGGGTTGAGTCTATTATTTCCAATATACCTTTGGGTATAATGGCAAAAGAAAACTATCTTTTAAACAATTATCAATTCTCAGGCATCCATCAACCCTCCAAATATCTATCCAAAACCTGGGTCTCTCTAGACCACTCCAGCTATAAGTAGAGTGGTCAATCATGGGTTGAATGATTATAGCAAGAGAAGATTTAACTTGCTGCATTTTTTGCTGATCTGGAATGTTTGTTTGTTTTTTTTGTTTTGTTTTGTTTTTTGTAGGCAGCATGGTGGTCCTCTGTTTCTAGGGTTTACCTTCTTGATGGTGACTGTCTCAGAACTCCTAAACTTAAGAAATCCATAGATCTTAGCCTTCCCTGGCATCAGGGATTTTAGGTGTGTGCCACTACATCCAGTTTATGCATTTATTCTTTTCTATACATTAATGCTTTTTAGTAACTTCAAATTTTATGGATATTCCCTCCATCAATATAGATTATAATTCTTCAATAACTTGATATACATCTTCATCAAAAAGTTCTGACATCAATTAAAAAGGTACCTAACCAATCTATTGATTAGGATCATCTAAAATATATTTTCTGGAATCAATCTGATTCACTCAGAGCTTATAATTTTGTTAGATTAAAAGTTTGCTTCCAAATGTTTTTGTTTTATTTCATAACCGCTGTCGATTAATCAATCAACAAGTTTTTTCTTAATTTACTACTATCTACTAGGCTTTCTTCTAGGTAGTGAGCATACAAACATAGAGAATGGAATAATCCTTATTCACAATCCAATGATAAATCTCTCTGAAATTAACTGGGTTAGCCCTTGGACTGTCTATCATGAGATGCTTACTAGAAGCCTTCAAATTCTTCCAGAGTTAATGCTCTGCTAGCTTAGATTTCAAGGACCCAAGTTTACTTTTGTACTGAAAGAAGACATTAAATAAGTACTTTTGTAAAATATACCTATATCTTTTTATTTTATACTATTTGGAATGTGTCTCATTTTCTGTAGTAGACTGTGATCTCTATTATGACAGGGACCATGTCTGGTTTTATATTGTATTTTCATTTCTAAGGTAGTGCTTTGCACACATTAGTAGATCTTTAATAAATACTAACTCAATAAATGCATCATTTGAGTAAGACGTACTTTATAGATTACAGATATGAGGAAAAAACAAATAGGTTTATATACCCACATATATAAAAAGAAAATTCAACATGAAGTACTCATCTAGTTTTCCTTTACAATCTACTTTTGTCTATGATCATTTGGCTATTTCAGGTAAAAATATTTTAGATTTATCCTTTCTGCATAAATTTCAGTATCAGAGAACCAGACTACATACTTAGCTCTGTTATTAGAAGGAAAGAATATAACATATCTCCCAGAAAGTAATTTAACTAAGGAAGATAAATTTAGTGATGCCTTGGATAGGTTTGGGCCTCTGTTTTAAAATGGTCAGAAGTACTAAATGCTGTCTATAACCTTTCCTACTTCTAATTCTATGATCTTATAACTTTTTATCAATTCTATAAATGTTCTAGCCTTAAAAAATATTTACAGTCTGCCTTCTCCAAAAAAGAAGCATTTTCATTATTATTCTTCAATATGAATATTACAGGCAATATATAATCT
Source organism: Potorous gilbertii (assembly GCA_028658325.1). Classification (NCBI taxonomy): domain Eukaryota; kingdom Metazoa; phylum Chordata; class Mammalia; order Diprotodontia; family Potoroidae; genus Potorous; species Potorous gilbertii. The sequence goes on along the minus strand of JAQQSK010011320.1, from coordinate 4,008 downwards.
AAAAGGCATTTTATATGGCAACATCCCTTAAATCCAAGTCCCCATTTTTTGAATAAAACAAATTATCTTCATTGCTCTTGGATACAAATTTTCCTAGACTAACACCCAAATCCTTTCACTGATTAGTGTGCTGGATGGTTGTTCCATTTATACTGTTAAGCTTGGTTCTTTGATCCCAAACTAATTATCTCATTTTGTCTTTATTTGCCATCTGCTGGCCCAGACACCAAACAATCCAGCTTCTATGGAATCAGACCTGGGTACTGGTAATTTCCCCCTTTGCTTTCAATTTTGCAATCAGAAGTAAATTTAGGAATATTTTTTTCCTACATCTGATTTCATAACTATTTTCTAACCTGAATCTTTTCCATGACTTCTTTCTTTTGAGCCACTGTCTCACAAAATCCCACAGAGGGTTACATTTTTCAATATAGAAAGCCAATGCACAGGAATAGCTTTTTCTGCTCCTGGCACAGTGTCTATGAGGCTACCTTACAAGAGAACTGATTCATCAGAATGCTTTAGCAGGCACTCACAGAACCTGGGAAGGAAGTTAGTTACCTCTTACAGCTTTTAAAAAGCTAACATGACATCCATCAGTCAACAAGCACTTATTATAGTCTACATGTCTCCTTTTTCATCCATAGGACTTGGCTAAATTTCTGGTTCATGGTCAGCTTCTTATTCACAGTGACCCTAAGATCATTTCATATTCTAGTAACACAGACTAGTGGTTTTCTATTGTGCATTTGTAGAGCTATAACCACAGTCTGGAAATGGATTTTCTCTGAAGGTAATGAAATTTAGAAAGTGCACTGACAACATTTTAATTTTTGAAGCAGCATATGGATAATTGAGTTTAGCTCCTACATAGAAGACAGATTTGGAAGGGATCATGAAGGTCATCTAGTCTAACATTTTCATTTCACAGATGAAGAAACTAAAGCTCATATGGGATTAAGTGAGTTGTCCAAGGTCATACCAATAGTCCATATCAAAGCTGGAATTTGAATCCAAGCCCTTTGATTACAGAGCCAGTGCAATTTGTACTGTATCATGCAGCCTCATGAAATCATCTATAATTATATACAGATGTTTTCTTCATTAAGGGTCCTAATGAGCATTCTAATAAGCACTTTACCAAGTACCTACAATTATATGTTATAATTTTTATAAATCCAGAAGCATAGATTCAATAGTTATTTTCTGAGTAATGCCTTTAAGTCAAGTATTTATCTGAATCTATCAAAAGAAATATGAATTGATGATGATGATGATAATGACAATAGCTAGCATTTATATAGCACTTTAACATTTGCAAAAACACTTTATAAATCTCTAATTTCAAAATCATGACAACTTTGAGAGATGACTGCTATTGTTATCTCTACTTTACAGATGAAGAAAATGGAGCAGATATATTAAAGTGATTTGCCCAGCATCAGTAAGTATCTGAGGCTGCATTTCAATGAAGATCTACTTGACTCCAGCTCCAGGATTCTATCCAATAAGCCATCTATTTAGGTATTTCAATCTCAGGGATCATGGACTGTTCTGCTTGACTAAATACCCTCCCATCAAAGCCATACTATGAAACCCTTTTCTCCAAGGAATATGTGATCAAATTTATCCGTCTTTGTGGAAAATATCAAAAATATACATAGTAGTAATCCATATTCATGGGCAACTAAGTGATACAGAGTCAGGAAGATACAGCTTCCATAGTTCAAATCTGACCTTAGATATTTATTAGCTGTGTAACTTAACCCTGTTCACCCCAGTCTCCTTATCTGTAAAATGATCTGGAGAAGGAAATGTCACAGCACTCCATTATCTTTGCCAAGAAAGCATCAAATGGGGATGTTTAGTCAGATATGACTAAATAACAACTGAACATCAAAAGTTCATATGCATTAATGAGAAAAAAGCAAATATGCACTTTGGATCTGAGACCCATAATCATCAGTAAATTGTATATTTATGACAAATATAACTTACATTTCTCAAATACATTAATGTTTCTGAAGTGCTTTCTTCATACAAGTCTTTTGGAAAAGATAATGCAATAATTTCAGATACCAAGTAAATCTCAGAGAGATAATTTGATAACTATTTTAGTGTCCATGCCATGATTCAACCCTCAACTTATGGATTCCAAGTTCATTTATTTTTCTACATGATACTTACATATCACTGTAATGGCTGGAGATGACATTAGGTAGGACAGAAACAAAAGTCTTATTGATGGTCAAATAAGTGAAGTCCTTCAAATTTGTAAGTATTAGTACTCTACCTCATAACTTACTTCAAGATAACTTATGACTCAAGATGGAAATGTTCCACTTTATATGGCAAGAGTAAGTTATCCCCCAGGAGTTCAAGGATGCCTCCATTGCCCATCTCTATAAAAGTAAAGAAAACAGATTGTCTTGTGACAATCACAGGTGTGTCTCTCTCTTTGTCATTGCTGGAAAGATACTTGCCAGAATTCTCCTTAGTAGGCTGATCCTTCACCTGGAAGATGGTCTTCAACCTGAGAGGCAGTCAGGCTTCAGAAAGAACCAAGGAACAGTCGATATGGTGTTTACTGCCCGACAACTCCAGGAGAAATGCCAGGAGCAGAACAGAGGCCTATGCACAATATTGCTAGATGTGACCAAGGCCTTTGATACTGTTATTTGTTGAGGGCTCATGGGAAATTAAGTCAAAATGTGGCTGCCTGGAGAATTCATCTGTACTGCATGTGAATTTCATGACAGCATGTTTGCCCAGATTCTAGATAATGGACAATGTTATTGTGCCTTCACAATGACCTATGGAGTGAAACAACACTGTGTGCACACTCCCATGCTTTTTAGCATGATTTTTTCAGTCATACTATCAAATGCTTTCAATGAGAATGAACATGGATCAAGGTCAGCTACTGCACTGTTGATAAATTCATCAACTTGAAAAGGTTACACAAGCCAAGACCAAACTGGAGGGAATGTTAGTACATGATTTTCTGTGGATGATTGTGCACTCAATGCAGCCTCTGAAGCCGAGAGGCAACAAAGTGTGGATCAATTCTCTACTGCTTGTGTTAATATTGAACTAACAACACCCAGAAAATACAGGTTCTCCATCAGTCACCACTACACCATCCATATGTGGAACCATTAGTTATAGCGAACGGAGAAGTTTTAAATGCTGTGGATAAGTTCACTTACCTTGGTAGTGTACCTTCTAGGGATGTACACATTGATAATGAGGTTGACACACGTATTGCCAGAGCTAGCTCAGTGTTTGGGAGACTCCAAAGGAAAGTATGAGAGAGAAGAGGCATTAGACTAAATACCAAACCAAAGGTCTATACAGCTGTTGTGCTGACCTCAATGTTTTATGCCCGTGAAACCTGTACAGTATACCAGCACCATTCCAGGAAACTGAATCACTTTCATTTGAATTGTCTTAGGGAGATTCTGAAGATCACTTGGCAGGATAAGATACCAGACACCGAGGTTCTTACTTGAACTAAACTGCCAAGCATTCAAACTCAGTTTCAGAGAGCACAATTTTGATGTGCTGGCCATGTTGTTCGAAAGCAAAATGTATGCTTGCCAAAAAGAATGTTTATAGAGAACTCATACCAGGCAAGCATTCACATGGTGGTCAAAAGAAATGATACAAGGACACTCTCAAGGTCTCTCTTAAGAATTTTGGAGATGGAGGGGTGGAGGAAGATGGCGGAGTAGAAAGACTCACATTTGCTAGCTCCAAATCCACAGCCCATAGATTTCCTGTAAAAAGAACTCCTGACAAATTCCGAAACAGTGGAAGCCGCGCAGAAACACAGTGAAGGAGATTTCCGTTGCAGAGAGCCCTGAAAAACCGACTGCAAAGGTACCCTGGAGGGGAGCGGAGCCCTGCCCTGCAGAGCGCTCCCCTCCCCCTCCCCTGGCCACACCACACTGAGAGGAGCAAACAGACCCCAGCAGGCCTCAGGGACCTGAATCTCCACCAGCCACG
>JAQQSK010011319.1:0-12320 GCA_028658325.1 Potorous gilbertii | reverse complement strand
ATGTCTTTCAGAAATCATCTGTTTCCTTGTCTCTTACAGTTTGGTAGTATCCTCTCACAACTTATTCAGTGATTCCTCAATTGCTAGACATTCCTTTAATTTCCAGGTTTTTTTCTCCACCACTAAAAAATCCAAAACAAACTGTAGATATTTTTGTATGCCTAGAACCTTTTTCTCCTTCTTTGATCTTTTATGGGTATGACTCTAGCAGTGGTATACCACATGTCAAAGAATATTCAGTGTTTAATAATTTTGTATAGAATTCCAATCAGGATTTATCCATTCACAGCTCTACAAGCAATGTATCTGTCTTCCTACAGCCTGTCCAACAATGATCATTTTTCCTTTTGTCTTTGTCATTTTTGCCACTTTGGTGTGAGGTGGAATCTCAGAATTGCTTTAATTTGCATTTTACCAATTAGTAGTGATTTGGAACATTTTTTTTCTTATGGCTATAGATTGCCTGGCAATGACCCTCATTTATAAAGAACTTCAAGGTTAACACAATACTTTCCCCCATAACAACTTGATAATGTAGATGATGAAAGTATTCTTATCCTAATTTTATTGAGGAGTCAGAGACTGAGAAAGTAAATGACTGCCCTCCCCTTGGTTGTACAACTAGTAAAGGTTAGAGTGGAGTTTCTCTTTTCTCCCCCCCCCCCCACTTTCTCTTTCTTCCCATTTTTCATTCTCTTTCTTCTCCCAGCTTCTCTCCCTCTCCCCCTCTCTTTCTCTCCCCCTCTTCTCTGTTTCTCCTACCTTCTCTCACTACTGATCTAGCCTTCCCAGAAATTCTTTCTATTTACAGCATTGTTTGTCTTGGCCCTGATTCAGGGCTGCAGTGTGGTACAGTAGAAACCAGGCTGGATTTCGAATCAGAGGGATTGGGTTTCATATCCTGGCTTGGCTATTTATGACCTCTTTGACCTTAGATAAATCACTTAACCTCTCTGGGTCCCAGCTTCTCTTCTATGAAATGAAGGAGTTCAACTCCAGAGTGCTCCCTTCTGGTTCTACATTTATGATGTTAGGGGTGATGTGGTTATAATAGCAGGGAATGTACTTTCCACACAGAAGGTGCCACCCCCTTTTCCAGCTGCGTCTGGACTGCTCATTTGTACTTCAATCCAGTTCAAGTATTGCCTTTGGGAGTGGGAGACAATCTTTGCTAGTCCTAGGATTTTATAATGTTTCTCTAGTTAACATTTGGGTCAAGAGCACGAGCCTTCTAGTTCCATACACTACAAAGAAATGACCGTATTGTTCATCACTCTCGAGATACACTCAATGGAGACTGAGGGGGTCATCTGCTCCAGAGATGTCAGTGGGAACAATTCATTACTCCATCAAGCACTTGGCATGTCAATCAATGGAAAAAAAATGTACTTTAGGTCTGACAGCTCAAAATCGGCTCTTCACCAATTGTCATGCCAAAAATCTTGATAGGATAATGAATTATTCTTTATACCTATCATTCCATCCCATCAAACTGCCCATATAGTCATGTTTGTTTGGAATGGATTATTGAAGTGTACAAAATTGTAAATATAATAACTTTGCAACAGAGAGACGAGATGCATGAGAAGTAGACTCAAAATGAACATTTCTCAAGAAAGATATTGAAGTTGGCACAAAAATACACAATTCAAAATGGCATGAGAAAAGTTGATAGATTTTTTTTATGCCAGTTGAAAGAATAGAATTTAGTACTGAACACTTATTAAGCACCTACTTTTTGCAAGGCACTGACCTAGGAGTTGGGGATAAAAAGACAGAAGGAGAGAAAATGATTCCTGTCCAAGAGTATGTATTCTACTTGAGTTCTTTCCATTCTATTTAGGGGTGAAGTACGTCAAGTTTAATCCTCTCATTTTGCAAAGAAGGAAACTGAGCATTTCTTTAACCATCTGCAAAATAATAATAAAAATTAATAAACAATGAGATAATGCTTGTATTGGTAAAATATCAAATGTAGCAAAATTGAGCCATTTGAGTTCCTTCATGAGCTAGTAGGACAATATCTAACTTGTGATTAATTCAGGACACACAGGTGTTTCTGATTTTCTCAAACACTGGGGGCAATCAGGCTTCATATTCTGTTGGACAAGAATTTTTAGTAGTGTAAATCTTCACAAGGATGGTTTTTCCCACACTTGATGCATCTTTTCTTTGAATCTCATGTGTGCTAATTAATCCCATTCCTTCTGGTACTTGACCTCTTCAAAGAAATATGCCTAGATCATCTCCCTGGAGCCCTCTGTAACCGGGGTGAGCAAATGTACAGGGGCCCATGGTCTCACGGGGAGTGGTTCACATGTTGGCAAGCATGTGGGGAAGTCTTTGTACACGGCACAAGGCATGTTTGGGCTTCAGCCCGTCAGATTGTTTCCCCCTGAAAATGTCGGATTTATTTCGAGGATCTGCAGCTGCTCTTGTGTAACTCCTTTGAATTGCTTGTCAAAATGGTTATTTTTCAGTCCTGTTAAATAATGCTGAGTACTCCAGTAATGGTCATTCCAAATGCCACTTTAAAAAATACATAGCCACATATACAGTTAGACTAATTTGTTCTCAAAATTGGGTCTTAATTGTTCCCCCATTGTTTAAAAATAGAGGACTGCAGCATTAATCTACTGCAGAATATTAAACATTTCATTAAAATATCGCCTATAAAGGACAGTTAATTCAAACCTCCTTCATGTGCCCTTGGCTGCTGGCAATATTATCTACTTTGCATTTTTAACTATCCACCCAAAGACAAATCTGGGCATACGAGACCTTTTAATTTGGGCTTCAAAGAAAACATTTCTTAATGTTATGTAATAAATCAATCATTTCTTACCTAATAATCTTAATGCATCTCTTTGAAGTCAGAAATCCACAGGAGAGGCCAGGATTTTCAAAAATTGACAACTTTCCGGTCATTTGATGGAAACTGTGTTTTATTGATCAGATGGGAAACAGCATTTGATATTAATGGAATCCAAAGACGTCACATGTTCATGGGGAATAATGAAAAATGAAAAGTGTCTTTTGTCCCAGAAGTCCTATCTTGCAGGAAAAGCAACTTACTAACTAGTATTTAGATATTTCTTAAATTGTACCCGCTCTGTACTGGAGTTCTATATGTCTTCACACCACAGCTTAGGAGAAACATGCCTTGGAAGATATATTTCTTTTAGCGCTCCCATTACCTTGATGGAACCATTATCACATGTCTTTTCAGTCTATGCACTGTCAAACTTTCTATGTCCTTTTTGTGTTTATTTCGTCTTCTTTTCCCAATTTGCATAAGAGTTGGCAATTAGAAGGGATCTCTGAAGCCGTCTGGTTCAGTCTCCTTATCTTACAGGGAAAGATGTATCCAGGGCCAAACAGTTAGTAAGTATCAAACTCTGACTGTAGATATGTTGTTTTCTCCACTGTTATCAAAGTACTTTATTTTATTGTTGCCTTACTACCTTCCACTCCCACACTCTACATTTCATTAAAATTGGCCTATTTCCTATTTCTTAGAATGGACAATTCACCTCTACCCCTTCCCCATCTCCCTGACTTTACACAAGTGCTATGGCACAATTCTATCTCTTAGAAACCTTCAAAGTCCACCGTAAATCCCCGCTACAAGAGGTCTTTCCCAGTCCTCCTAGTTACTAATTCCCCATCAAGCTTAAATGACCTTATGTGTATTTTTAAATGACTTATCTGTGTACATGCTGTTTCCCTCAGATAAATGGAATGAAAGTACCTTAAGGAAAGGGAATTATTCTTTTTTGTCTTATATTCTTCTGTACCCACCACCGTGTTTGGTATGTAGCAGGAACTTAATAAATGCTTATTGATTGATATGATTACAGAACTATTAAAGTATTTTTAGGACTTCTAATCTGGTTATTTATTATTAATGAATGGTTTAAAATAGAAAAAATTTCTTAATTTTTATGTGAAAGACTCCATATCAGATTCACTGCAGTTTGAATGATCTTGCTTCAGTGGGCCCAGACATTTTGAAGTCTGCATGAGAACCACCAAAATGCACTTGATTGGTTATTAACAGACCATGAAATTTGCCTAAACCTAGACGTAACTACTCACTGTAGAATGAAAAAAGGGTACTTTGGGATGATAGTACTTATATATAGTTCATTTCAACTGTATAGTTGCCAACCTTTCCCAATATAGTCAGATTCTATAGACTCAGGCATGTTTAGATTAAGAGACTAAAACTGAACAATTTGTGTTTTAATATTTATATCTAATATGACACTGAGGCACTTGTAAATCTCAACTTTAATTTTATCCTCTAGAAAATTGATATGATGTCCTCAATGACATGGCATAGTTTGACCCTGAAATAAGGTTAATAGATACAACACATTCTCTAGAAACCAGTTAGTTTTTCTGGGAAATGGATGTCAAAAGCATTAGGCTTACATTTCAGTGGCTACTACTAGGTGGATAGTGTTTCCAATAAATATAGTTACCAAGATGGCAGAGGGCCTTGTGATCATGCCATTTGAGGACTGTTTTAAGGAACTGAGGATGTTTAGCACAGACAAGAGTATACTTATATAGGGGAAACGTGATCTTCAAGTGTTCAAGGGTTTCCATGTACAATATTGACTCTACTTGACCCCAGAAGGCAGTGGATACAGACATTCAGATTTTGGCTTGATATAATGAAAAGCTTCTTTATCATTAGAATTACCCCAAAGTGGAATGGTTTCTGTTAGGAGGTATTTGGATCTGTATCATTGGAGGGCTTTAAGCAGAGGCTATATGGGGTTGTAATGAAGTGAATTCCTGTCCAGAAATGTGTTTCTGTTTTTAATTGTTCAGTTGCTTCTGTTGTGACCGATTAATGACCCCATTTGGGGTTTTCTTGTTTAAGATACTAGAGTGGTTTTGCCATTTCCTTCTCCAGTTCATTTTACAAAAGAGGAAACTGAAGCAAATACATTTAAAGGACTTGTCCAAGGTCACACAGCTAGTAAGTGTCTGAGGCCATATTTGAACTCAGGTCTTCCTGATTGCAAACCCAGTGCCCCATGCACTGGACCATCTAAATGGCTTCCAAGGTCTGTCCCAACTCAGAGATTCTGTGGTTCTGTAGTGTAGGTCCAACAGACAGATACATTGCTAGAATGGCTAATGAGAGGTAAAGAATATGATCTAACCATCTGATTTACTTTTTTCCTTTAAAAATATGTCTGTCTAAAAATAAAATATAGATTTATTAATTACCAGTTACCCATGTTTATATGCTAACTTAAAATAAAATGACCATCTAAAGTAATATTTAAAAAAATATGTAAAATTTCGGCATACCATCTCTCTAAATTCAAATGTTATGGGTTCCTACTTCACCAACTTCAGCCTGGTCTAGAGTCCATTCTTTGGGTAAAACGTCTTCCAGCTGTATTCATTGTTGACTTTGCTTTGATGGGGCTTCAGAATGACTGGCTTAAATTGGGTCTGGTTAAGGCTTGTGTATAGATTCAGAGGCTCTCAGCTTTTGTTTTTTCCCAGGCCACCAGAGAATTAGGTGATTCTATTTCCTTAGCCTGCTTCTTAATCTTGCCACCATCAGGTTTTGAATCATTAGTTTACTTTAATTCTTCTCCCCATTAATTACAAGGGAAAACTCAGCCTCCCAGTGTAGCAGCAGTTCCCTCATAAACTGGCCTTTTGGAAATTCCCTTCAGCTTTGCTCTTTCTTCCCTTTTCAAATAAAATTCTGGAGAAACTCGTGAACCACAATGACCTGTGGGGACCTCTACTTAATTCTGTGGATTCAATCTTCCAAACATTATATTGTTATCTGAGAAGATATGTCATTAATATAATGGATCATCTACTCATTCTATAGAACTGCTCAATTCTTCCTCCTTTCTAATGAATAGTTAAATTCCATTGAACATGCACATATTTGTAGATTTATGTATTTATATTACGTACTCTACTATTTTAATGGCTTATGTCCCAAATTTTGAATCAACTTTTTTCTTCTTTTTGCATGCTTTCATCTCATTTAAAAACAATAACCTAATAGCTATAGGTTGATAGATCACAAAGGGCTCAAAACTGGGAGTTAGAAGTCCCACATTTGAGTCCTAACAGTCACTTTCTAGATATGTGGGCAATATCTTTTGGGTAAATCACTTTACTTCTCAACCTCAGTTTCCTTATCTGAAAAATGGAGGGAAATAGTACTTGTACCTGCATTGGATTACTGTGAAGAAAACACTGTGAAGTGCAAATCATAATCCATGATTATAAGGAACACAACTAAATGGAAATTATCCACTCTTCCAGAGAGAGAATACAGCTTTATAACTGGAGAGTTGTTTTTAATAGACTTGATAGAAAGAGTAGTGAACATTATTCAGATCACTACCTAAGTGGTTGTCAGGACTCAAACTGGGTTAAATAAAAAAAGGCTACATGGGCTAATTAAAAGATAACACTATGCAGTTGAACACAGTGCCTGGATAATTGTTTCTTCTTCTAAGATAAGTGTACAATGTATATTGCAGAGTAAAAAAATACCAAACAAATGCCCAACAAAAAGCCCTAAATATGAAAAAAGACAAGATTTCTATTTTGAGAACTGGAATGCTTGCTCCATCCTTGTGTATGGTTATATCATAATCACATGGAAAGAGTTAATTGGATGATTCCTCAACTTAATCTGTTCATTGCTGTTGGATGGAAGAGGTGAATTTTGATTATTTGGACCAATAGATTTTTTTCAAATTAATCCCTATAAAATGCTTATGAATTTAGTCTTTGTGGGATAGCCAAAAGAGGGCAGTTATTAGGACATTGGCTCAGTGGCTTGAGGGAAATGGTATAAGAAGAGAGATATGGAGCAGGTAGCAAGGATTCTAGAAAAGATGGGTAGAGTAGGAGCAACATTAGAAGGAAACATCCTTTAACTCAGGGTCTAGAATAATAAAGTAGTACTACAATGTGTTTTCAGCATTGGAGTGACTCCATTTTGATACAGTTACTTCTCAGCTGAAGTGTAAAAGTCTGGAAAGGTCAAGTATTGTAAAAAGAAATGCTAGCGGGTTTTCCTGCTTTACTCTAACTTTTCTTTTAAAAACTTAATTTAAATTTTTTTAATGAGCAAAATCTATTTTTGATCTCTCCTATCTCATTAGAAAACAAAAAGAAAAATAAAACTCTTGTGACAAATATACGTAGACAAGTAAAACAAATTCTCTCATTGCCCCCTCTTCTCTCTCTCTCTCTCTCTCTCTCTCTCTCTCTCTCTCTCTCTCTCTCTCCTTGTTTCTCTCCTTCTCCCGGTCTTTCTCCTTCCTTCCCTCCATCCTGCCATGTGTTTGTGTATGTGTATAATTTCACACTGATTTTATATTTGACACAATGAAATCCTAGTTCAACAGAAAGTAGAAAGTTCATTAAGGATGGGGGGAGAAAAAGGGGGAACACTTTAAGATCCCAAGTTTGGGAGAGAGCCTGTATTATTTGATGGGCAGGCAGAGACTCCAGGAGTCAGCCAGTGTTAACAGAGGTTGAAATTTCTCAGTCATCCTGCATACCTCATTAAGACAAAAGAACTGAGGCAGCTTCTACCCCTTCTGTGCCTCATCTCACTTTTCAAGTTCTCTCTTGGTGAGCTATTTTTCCCCTTCAAAGCTTTCCTTACATTTTTGATTTAGCCTGTGCAACAATACTTCCTGTCAAGGATGGCTTAAGGTTCCACCCATACTAAAAGGTGCCCTTGTTATGATGTGACCAAAGAGATTAAAAACTATCAATGTATTTGATTGTTGAGAGTCATAGACATAGAACTGGGAAGGAATCTCAGAGATCATTAGGTTCATGCAAAAGGGGGACTAGATATGTCTTGCTTAGTTAACCCCAGTGGATAGATCAAGGAGCAATGGATAGAATTTTCAAAAAGACAGATTGAAGCCTTAGGTGAGGAAGATCTTCCGAACACTTGGATTTTTCCAAAGTGGAATAGGATGCCTCAGAAAGGCATGCTTTCTTCTTAATCAAGGTCTTCAAGCAAAGGCCGAGTGACCACTTGTTGGGTAGAATGTAGAGGATTTTTGTTTTGGTGTGGGTTGAATGAGTTGGCAATCTCTGAAATGCTATAAAGAGTAAACATGTATTGTAGAAACCTTTTTTCTTAGTCCTGCCTACTGCTGACTTCAGCTTTTTAAAATTTGTCACATTACATATTTAGTAAATTGAATTACTCAATTAGCAGGAGCTGGCCAGCAATCTGGTTATCTGGTACCAGTTTTCTTCAATGTAATTGAATTAATTTGTGTAATTGAAATGAAAATAATTATGATATTTTTCCATCACTGGGACCTCGAGAAACAGTAGATGGAGAGCTGGAATTAAATTGTACCGTTTGATATAAAGAGAGGGACTGTACACAGCAATAATACTTAGGCATTAGTCACGTTTCTAAAATCAAACGTCAAATGCAGAGAACATGGAAGGTTGGGGTTTTCAAGAAGACAGAGACTGTATTCTCCTGTGCAAAATGAACAAATGTAGTTCCATAAAGTCCTTTCCTCTCCACATTGCCTTATGTAAGTCTTTGTTTAATAAGCATATCTCTGATAGCATTTTTCTGGGCAATGATCTCTTGTTTATCTCTTTGATATTGACTGTGAACTGGCCCCCTTTCATTTAGGCCCTCTCGGAGACTGACATCTGCATTTGAAGGTGATTTTTTAAAGAAGCCAGCCTTTAAAAGGTCATAAAACACTTGGCATTAGGTTCTCAGAGTGTGTGATGAATATTTTAATAGTTAAAAATGTAGCCAAGCAGCAAAGAAATGATTTAACGTTGTAAATAAATCTCTTTGTGGGATTTAATGTGCAAAAATGGACAGCAATGGCTTGGAAAAAATCATTCCCCAAATGCTGAGATCTATACAATAGCACAGTTTGTGTGTTGGATCCATATTGGGAGGGAGTTCATTGTATCTTTTTTAGATATGGTAAGAAGACACTAAAATTATTGTCTCCTTCAGGACTTCCATCTGTCTTCTCAAAACTAGAAACCTGTCAAGTAGACTTTCTGGGAAATATCACTGACACTAGATTTCATAAGGGTATAGCATTTATCAAACCACCTTAGAGATTGGGAACTTCAAATGCACCAATTCAAGGCGTTGAGTAGGAAAAAAGCAAAAGAGAAGAGAAACATTCCTCAACTCACTGGATTATTTAGAATGATTATTGATTAATTATTAACTATTATTGAGCCTGGCTCAATCCAGGCTTTTCTCTCTGATCTCCATGACTACTGAGAAGAAAACATGGACCCAGAGATCCTAATGGTGAGCAGGTACTCCAGTGGGTGGTTGTGTATATTCCATTCGTGGAGTCCAAGGATGAGCGTTTATCATTTTACCTTTCATTCTGTAAGTTTCCCAGCATGTATATATGTGGTTCCTCTTAAGCGCCCTTGTCTCTGGGGACTCAGAACTGTTAGGCCAATAACTGGTTTCCTGCAGTAAGCAGAACAGAAAGGGTGGAGAAAATGTCAAGGACATAAAGGTAATTTCTAGGCCTGCTATAATTGAACTTTTAATGCCTATGTAGAGCAGTTAGCAACTTTTTTTTTTTAATATCTCATCCAAAAGTCCCTGCCCAGATTTGGCTGCATGTGGTATTCAATTTACCCATTTCAGAAGATGGAAGTCTGCGTTGTCTGCCAGAATTTTACTTTCAGTCCCACGATATCATTGCATCTCTAACTGTGATGCCAACCCTTCTGCCATCAAGACCATTTCCTTTTTTGTGATGTTGTTAAAAGGCTCTTGGTGTGTGGAGAGGTTTCAAACAGCATCCATCACGGTCAGCCTGAAACTGCAACCCTTAATTTTTATTTTATTCCTTTGGAGTTTAATCTCACTCCCCTTCACCCTGCTAAATCTCATGGGGGAAAATGGGGGTAGGGAAGGAGTTGTATCAGAGCACTAAAACAGACTCATGCTAGGAAATAAAAAGAAAAGAGATTATGAAAAGAGGAAGGAAAAGAAGAGTAAAGAGGAAAATGTTCATTATTGTGCCTTCATAAGCCTCTGTAAATTCAGAATTATTCTACAGTAATCACTTCTAACTCTTTAGATTTTGAATCCCAAGCCAAACATACCTTTGCTTCAGACTTAGATCATTCTCCCCATTTCTCCCCCATTCTGCTGTAGGCAACTGCTTTCAGGCCCCATAAGAATAAATAGTACTTACTTCTATAAATGGTTAGTGTCAGAAAGGTAATCTTTGTATTCAGGTCTCACTTCATTATAGACACTGTACTGATTTACAATTAAATACGAGGAAAGAGTGTTAGAAAAAAATTGAATATATTTAATACATATTTTCCAGAGCTTGCTGGGAGAGTGATATTGTAAAGATAAGAAATATTACATTAAAATAAACATTCATTGGTCGAGATCATACATCATGTCTCCAATACAGATTTCAAGTCTCAGATATGAATATTTCAAGATCAAGTTGCTTTCATCATTTTCTCCCTTGCAAGAAGGAAGATTGGAAGCAATCTTCCTTAAAGTAAGCAGCTTTAATCATTGGGTTTCTAAATCAACTGAACTATAGTAGAAAAAAAGAAGACGGAAGAATCCTATAATCCCTGGTTTAGTTGTAATGAAATTGTTCAGGATGAGAGGGAAACAGATGGATTCTGATTAATTTCCTAGTAAGACCAGGAAATATAAACTTTAATGTTCTTTGTAAATTTGCTAGAGTAAATAGCGTCTATACGAGAGATGAAAAAAATGGCAAGATCAAGATGAATTTCCTCTGTTTGCTGGGCATCAAATGCATATCTATAGTTTCTCATGTTTCTATAGTACTTTAAGGTTTGCAAGTACTTTGTATACATTTCATTACATTTGAGAATACCATGCCCAGCAATGTCTTTGAAACCCCCAATAGATGGTGTTTTCAGTGGTTGACCCAGAGACCCATTCAGACTTGTTTTCTAAAAATGGCAAAAATTATCATAGCTTGCTGTGGTATGGGCTTTTTCTAGAGGACTTAATATCACTCAAAGACATTCTATGGGCTATTCACTGCAAATCTCCTTGGTGGTAAATAGGATGCAAACCTGGAATCCATAAGTTTGAGATTCTCTACTTCATCCTCGACATTTATGATTCAAGAACTATGACTGAAAACAAAGCTGAACTATAGGAAGATGTAATTTGGAATGAACTTGGATTCCTGAGTTATCACAGTCCGTTGGTTTTATGGTTGATATTTAGGGGAGTTGAAAGATCTGAGGGGCAGCTTCATGGCTCTCTCCTGCCCTTTGAAGTACCTTTTCACTGCTCCAGGCCCCTTGTGGACCTACTTCAAGTCACTCTCAGCTAGCAACTGAGTAGGAGGGGGAATGAGAAAAGTTAGGAGGCTGGAGATATACCTTTGGTGTTAACCTTGACCCTGAAATGAGAAATTCAAAATAGGTAAGGAAAGAAAGTGGAACTCTGCTGAGTCCCACAATGTCACTGGACTTCAGACGTCTTCTTACCTCAAAAGGAAAATCAATAATTTCTTGCTCCAAACTTAAAAATACCCCAGTTGCCAACCTTTGCCTTCTTCTGAGGGAAATGCTACTCTTTCCCTGTGCTTGTATTTCATCTGCTAGGTGAACTTACCCCATGGAGCCTGGTGAGTGGCAATGATGTAACCAAACTTTGAGCCTAATTGTGACTAAGTGATGAATGACAAATTTCACTAGAAATTTGGATGAAACCAAACAATTTGAGTACCTTATTTTTTTTAAAAAGGGGGGATTAGGGAGAAAGATTTTCATTTTTATCTGTGTAGAGAAGAGATTCTTCATTTGAAAATATGCTTAAGCTATCCGGCATTCAAGACTGCAAGAGCATTACCTTTGTGAGGAAGGGGTTATGGAACTGTTAATAAAATATGTAATAATCTGCACCTCTACCCCTGGAATGTGGTGAGAAGTACACCAATCATTGGTGATTTCCCATTGGGAACAAAACATTCTGTGTTATCTTGTCATGGTGGTTGTGACTTGGAAACTGCTTCTCCATTGGGGTCACATTGCTTTAATGGAAAGGTATTGTTTGTGAAATCTGACCCAGAGGATCAAGTCAGTTTTAGCTGGATATCAGTATGATGTTTTTAGGCCTTCTGGTCATTTATTTTCTATCTGGGATGCATATATAACAATATATGTATCTGTAGACCAAATTGAAGGTTTTCAGAGCCGTGGTGCTGACCTCATTGTTATACGTTTGTGAAACACGGACAGTCTGCAAACACCATGGC